>JAPYZP010000617.1:0-24417 GCA_030522985.1 Torymus sinensis | reverse complement strand
TTTTTGATAAATCATCTTTTGCCGCTTTTGCATATATCGGAGACTGCTTGATGTATTACCCCGAACTACCTGCGAATCGTTTTCTTTTGCCTTACACTAAGAATGAATCTCTCTTTCACGTTTTACTTTAAAACATCAACGGGAACGGGATGATTTTAGAAAAGCTGCGATTTTATTTACGCTTCGCGGCGCTTAGAGCTACTCTCTCGAGCGAAAATAAAAGTAAGAGCACTTAGCTCGTACCTAGGCGATATTCTCTCGGAGGAAGGAGAAGAAGGAACTATCGCGGCCCTCAATCCATCACGCAGTCTTCCTCGATTCCTGCGCGAGCACGCGGCCCGATAGATACATCTTTGAGTGACAAGAATAGATCTCATGAATTTATATATGATGATGCAGATCGAGTACAGTGTATACGATTTTTCGTCAAACGGAATAAGGGAAGGGCATTGATTAATGAAGTTAAGTAAAACATTGTTATCGAAATACATAATAATAAAATATACTTTGAGAATTGAAAAATCAATATTTTAAACAAATTTTTGATATTAGAGCCATAGATATCAAACATTGAATAAAACTTCATATAAAATGTTAAGACTTTTTATTTTCGTTCAATTTTAATGTTTAAAGGCTTATGTAGTTTCTTCAAAATAAAACTACAAAATTATGAAATAATTTATGTAGCACCAATAAAATGATTATTTATATTTAAGGTGTTTCGAAACTTATAAATAATATTAAACTCTTATCAAACTCATGAGTTATTTTCTTGCATGTTGATCTGTAGTTTCTTTTTAATTAACTAAATAAATTGAATGGAAAACAAATAAAGTTTTATCATTTTATGTAAATTTTTCTTCAATACTTAACATCTATATTTATATTCTAAATTTGTTGAAACTATTGTTTCACAGTCCACAAAATATTTTATTTTGTATTTATATTAGCGATTCAATAATATGTTTTTACCTAAAGCAATGTAAATGTATACATATCAGTAGTCGACTTTACTCGTGTACCTGGAAAAAAATATTAATATCTCATAAAAATTAAAATTTAATAAACTTTTTTAATTTTTGGCTAATTATAATCATAAGGGTAAATAGTAACTGGGAAATTAAATATGTAGTCGTCCAGGCCCTGAAACATTTCAGTATAGTTGAAACAATAAAATTGGGTTATTTGAAAAAAGTTACCGAAAAATAGATGAGGAATACGGGTCACATTAAAGTTTGCTTTTATCACAAACCGTTGATCTTAAATACTATATATTATATTCGGTGTCTCGATTATATATCCAATTATTTATTTAAATAATGCTAATTATGAAATTTGCCTCTATTTGAATATTTTTAATCTTCGTGGTAGAGAGAATAAGATAAAAGGCTCTATCTTTATTCAAGACCTGACAATATCGAAATTCCTCGCCATTCCGCAAATCCGGAGCAAACGAGGCTATCTGAACTTTTCACAGGCTTTCCATTACCCAATACGCATTACAAATGCACTCGAACGCGATCTCTCAACGCTCCTCTCCCCGTTTCCCTCCTTCTTCTCCCTCTCACCCCCGATCATAACAACCCTATCCTCGCGAAAAACTCCGATATACTCGGATATCGCTCGTCCATCGAGGCTCCAATTGCACTACACCTACATACTCTCGAATCCTCGCCCTCCTTTCTCACCAACCTATACATACATCCACGCACTCGTTCAGGCTTTTTAATCCGAGCGAAAGCCTCGAAGCAACGACGCTCGATTCGGTTACCGGTCGCCTCTTCCGCGCGGACTTTACATGCAAATCGGCTGAGCGCACGCGCGAGGACCACGGAAAAGAGGGCGAAAATCGTCGGTCTCGGCGTGGCTACCGTATAGGAGGCCGAGAGAGAGAGAGAGAGAGGGAGAGAGAGCAGAGGTCGCCGGGGAAAAGCGGACGCAAGCGCGCGCTCTAGGGAGAGTAGAGGGCGGAAAGGAGAGGGAGATAGAGAAAGGCCTAAATCGGTTCGCTCCTTTTGTGTTGGATTCCGTGCGCAAATGCGCCCGAATGCAGAAGAGGCGGAGCGGATCCTGCTTCGATGCTTCTGTAGATTTTCTGTCGGTGTGTGCCTGATATACGAATACAAGGCTGATCTGCTTTCTAATTTTTCAGAGATAGTTCGATTTACTCGTGTATGACAGGGGCTTTTAAAGGGAGTACACATTACTTGTATGGTGGGAGTCTTTCAAAGACGGTGAAAGGATATGTCGCTTGATCTCGAGGATAACTGACTCCGCGAAGCTTTTCTCTGACTGTATAAATACGCATCTATTTTCGATACATTATCTTTCTTATCCTTTCACAGTGATAAAGTACACCTTCATTTTTAAGTGCATGAAGGAAAAACGAAACTCATAAAAATCAATAGAAACAAATAACTAAGACTTGTTTCTTCTCTTCTTTTGTTGCAGAAGAATCATGCCGCTGTCAGAGTTCCGCAAGAAGAAGCTGCTCTTCGTCTTCAACACATTTTTCGGTAAGTACCATACGTTCGACTTATGCGCCACACCGACCCTTCTCCTGATAAATCCTCTTACTAAGGGTAACTAACAATAGTAACGAAAGAGATGTTAAAAAAAATCCGTGAAATTAAAAGCTGAAGCTCAAAGCACGACCACAGACAAAGTGCAGAACAATTGTCTCGTAGAGGCGAACTTGGTGGTATTCCACTTTGTTCATTTTGCAGTTCTCGGACTGGTTAATATAAAAAAGAATTCGCTGAAAAGGCTAAAGAATAGACAGAGAATAAGAAGTCTCGTGGGGCTTTCTGAAATTAATTTGCATACCGGAAGTCTCGTCCGGTGGAGAAGCTACCGCGAGCACAGGAAGGGAAGAGAGCGAGATTTGTGAGGGTGAAGAGGGGAGAAGCGAGGCAGAAAAAACGAGGGAGAATTTGATATGCTGCAGTGACACAATGAGCTGTAATGCTAATTGTTGTTTATTCGGAATGCAAGGGCACGGGAGCGCAGAGAGTGAGAAAGAGAGGGAGAGTTATTTATCGCGAAATTCGCGCATAATCAGATTTATGATGCTGTTTATCCAGCTCCCTTTTCCAGTTCGTTTTGCGAATTTTCCACTCTTGCAACGTACATTAGCTGGTGATATGATCTTTAGTAAGTTCAATGTTGTGTTTGGAGAATAAAGTAAATTGAAAATCTATTTTTATTTCATTTGCCAATTATTTTACAATGTAATTTAAAAGTTAATCGGAATGGTAATTTTCAATTATCATTATCTTTATTTCGGTGGTTATAACAGACAGAATTTTATTCATTGTGAAATGAAATAGACAAAGAATGCTATCGAATTATAGCATTGATTACTAAAAGTCTTTTAATTTCTATAATTATATCCGTAAATATACTGCAAAAAAAAATAGGAGTTTAAAGTCAAAAGATTATGTAAAATTGGAAAGGTTTATGAATGTCCTTTTAATATTAATACAATGTAATTTTACGATAAACAGTAGTAGAATATTAATGAATTCGTTGTTGGCACTTAAGTACGCACGTAAGCTCTTTCATTTTGAATCTTCAAATTCTGATTTTAAAACATTATGAGCCACCACAAAACTTCTAAATGCACATTCTCAAGTGAATTCGTGAAAATGAAAACCACATGTTTCCAAGGGTTAAGATGGTGTATGCTTAAAGAAATTCTTGTTTTGATGCAATTCGTATTTAAATTAAACGTCTTATTGTTCATGCTTATTTATTTCTACATAAGTTTGGAAAATACATAAATAAAGGAAAACAGATGCACAAAAATAAGAATAAAATGGATTTTAGCATAACTTCATTTTCAGCATTTTCTAATTTAATACTTTTGAATTATAAAAATAGTTGCACAATATTTCAACTCTTCTACTGATATTAATTTCCATTTTGTACAAGATAAGTAGTTTGGGATGTGTTTTATTGTATTAAAAAATTGCGATCCAAATAAAATGTAAATTATTTATAAAATTTAACATTACACTTAAAGATGTTAGTTTTATCAAACAATAGTTTATATACAGATACAAATTACATTTGTAATCTAACTATTAAATTTTATTTTTCGCTAATACATTTTTTTTCTGTATAGAAACTATTATAATTATGTGCCGACCATTTAAGGTAATTAGCTTTCTCTTGTTTCGTCACTAAAAGTTGATGACTAGAACATGTTTGCTAACTTGTGAGGAGTAAGTCGAATAGAAGATAATTAACTCTTCTTCTAGAAATGAATTTTTGTTACATTTACAAAATAAAAATTAAATCCATAATGAATTTTAGGCAAGTAATCTGTGATATATATCTTTCTTTTTAATTTATAATTCGCATTGATTTGACCTAATCAATTTTTTACCGAGTTAACTATGCATTATCCAGAAAAATAAGTTGCAGAAAAAAAAATAATAAACGAAGATAGGGTAGATGTACCGGTTCTGGCCACCTTAAGGATTCTTTTTTCACCGGTTCCGGCCACCTAAAAATCCATTTAAGAACATGGATATGTGGCCAAAAACGGAGCAGTGGCCAAAACCGGTACGTCTACCCTAAACAAAGAAAAATTTCATTCTCTAGGCAATCTCTAGACGGTTTAGTCCAAACATCCGCGATTCGTCTCTTTTTCATTCAACTATTTCGAATTAACCAACAACTTCACTTTTTTACAATCGCACCCTAAAGTTTTGCGAACACACGGAGCTGAAAAAAAAACAATTTACTGAGTACTAGGAAAAAGCTCTAAACAAGTTCGAAACGCAAAGAAATACAGAAAAGATTCAATCCGAAATTCTTTCTCGAAAGAATGTTTCAATTCTGAAGAGAGCAGCAGAGCTTCGAGTAGAAGAAATAAATTCCAAAAGACAATCTTAACCTTCGTTACTGTTTAGCTGGTAAAAAGCATAAATTTAAATAAATAATATTGATTATATTATTCACGAGAAAAGTTTAAAGAAGTCGAGCTGACTGGATGACGCTGAGGCTATATTTACATAGCTCAAGTTGAATTAGCTGGGTACGGTGAGATAGTTATATACGTAAAGGTTGCGAATTTTCTTCAGTCGTACTTCTTACAATTTTTCTCTGTAGAAACGAGAGATAACTTTTCCTCAAATTTATATTTCTTTTATGCGATAATGGACGAGGAATTTTAAATGATTTGCTATAACTCGTAGATGTTTTTCTTCGATAAATATAAATACAGTACATTAAGAATTTCTTTGTTTTGTCAAAATAAACCGGAAATAGGCCAATTTATTTTATTTCGGAATAGAGAAAGAAATTCTGTTTTATAACTTTGATTCTATTTCCATTTTATTCTATTATTATTATTAGTATTCTATATTATTTCGAAAAAGACTTTGTTCAAATCACTTACTTTATTTTAAATATACGTAAATCAAAAAGGTATTTAGTTGTAATTAAACCTAATTGCTGAACTATGTCCTAAATATTAATTAAATAATCCAATTGAAAACAAAATGAAATACAGTGTATGTAATTAAATTTTTCAAGTCATTTAAAAAATTCTCTTTTTACATTAATTGGTATTTATACATAATTGTTATAGTATTTGATAAAATTTTTAAATTACATAGTATCCCATTAAAAATGAAGAGCGTTTAAAAAGTAAACAATTAAAAATATGAAACAGCATTGATTTCTCTGACACAGACAATCCAAGCTAAAAGCTCGAGGCACAAAAAGAATGCTGCATAATGGGGCCATTCGCGACATCAACTCACATGCTTTCTCTCCCGCGTCGTCAAGGCCGCAAGCACAGTCATGCGCGCGAGTATAAGATAAAAAGCTTCACCAAGACTCTCTCTTCCTCACGCGTGCGCATACGCCTCGAAGCTCTCATTAGCCCCTCTGCCCACCGCTGCATCCTCTGCTAGCTCCTTTGACGCCACTCTAAACATAACTCTCGCCCCGCGCGAAAGGCGACGAAGGGCGGCGGAGAGAGCCGCATTATTTTACTCGTACAGTCACCGCTGCAGCCTTCGATATATCTCACTAGCGCGCGCAATATATATCGGACACGGGACGAGAGAGAAAAGAGCGGCGTCCTGGCCTGTAATTTGAAAAATTCCCGCCCTCAGCCGTAAGAGCGAGGGTGCGGCGATTGATTTTTCCTCTCCTTTTACCAGCGTGTACTCTCTTTTTTTTCACCGCACCGCCGACGCCGCCGGGCGAATCGTTTTCCGCGCGCGCAAAGCTTTTGTCCTCAAGGGAGAAAGCGAGAACGGGGGCGTCGCGAAAATAAATTTTTAGCTCCGGCTTCTCTCCGGTTCGTTTTGATGACGACGAATCAAGAAGGAAGGGGTGCCGGGAATCTGTTGCTCGAAATTCCCAGGGGTGGTTTGGTAAGAGAATTAGATATTATCTACATAGGGAAGGTTTTGCATAGTGCCTATTTTTGTGTATACGTCCACGTTCTACTGCAAATTAACTTACGAAATTGAGTAAACAAACGGGACGGAGAGAGAGAAGGCGTGGGGAAGAGCGAGATGGCTAGCGAGGGCGAGAGAGATCGAGAGAGAGAGAGAGGGCGAGAGAGAGAGAGAGAGAGAGACAGAGGGAGAGAGCGAGTGGTGAGGTGGGGAAGGGGCTTCTGCAAAACAGAGCTCCTGGATAGACTTTAGCATTTTTCATCAAGTATCTTGATTTTAGCGAAGGGTTCCGTTACTTTATGTTGTTTTCTTTTAATGATATGATGAATATTGTCCCGTGTTGATTGATGTATCAGCATTTTACATATCAAAATATTTATTTATTATCATTTAATCAACACAAATGCATACAAAATACTTTATACTGATTCTGGAATGATTCTTATGCATAATTTAGTCGATATTATTTACTCATTCGATCTTGGCTGCTTGAAAAGTTTTGAGTTATTCAGAGCATCTTCCCAAATTCCAGAATACATTGAATAGCTATAAAAATATATAGTAACTCATTTGGACTCGAAATATATCTAATGAACTTATTACCAAAAAATAGGGAAGCTTAGGTTTCGAAATATCGATGTGGTTCATATTACACCTTGGGCCATGGGAGATTTTACTCTGTACAATTTTATTAGATATTTCAGCGCTTTTTCTCAATAAGTATTTAATTGTTTGCGTTGGCAATAACGTAAAATACGGTTCCTATATCATATGTAATTCATTAAAATTTGTTTATTACAATATCGCAATATTAATATTTAATAAATTAAAAAGTAATTAATAAGTATAAATTTTAATCTGAATATAGATACAATCATTAAAAAGAAATTGGTGTTCTGTCTATACATTCATAACTTGTATAATGCACTCGTTGTCACTTGATATGCCAATATTCACATTTTAATAAAAGATATGAGTGGTAAATTTTCTTCAATAGCTTGATAAATGGATTTATCTCGATGATTACATTAGTTTGCCATTTCTTTAGCGTCTCCTCTTCTTACTCAATCATGCCTATTTTCTATTCATCATCACTGATTAATGGCGTTTAAGTGTCTCCAGCTTCGTAAAAATAAAAATAAATTCTACATTTGAATGAAAGTTTTATCAAGAAATCGATTTTTCACCATCACTTTTTCTACAAATGAACAGTTTTATCGATATTCATTTTTACAAAAATGAATCCTTTCAATCTGCAACAAAAAATATAACTCACTTTTTTGTAATAAAATTGAATAAATAGAAATTTGCGTACTTTAACAAGACTAATTGCACTTTCATGCTAGGTCTTAGGAAACGTTTAATTCTTTAATGTAAAGGCTTTTATTTATCTGAAAATTAAATACAACCGTATAGTTTACAACGAAATCGTTTTATGTATTCTTTTCTAAGTTCAATTTATGCTAAGATTTTTCTAATGCGTAATAGTTTTTGAATATCTTGTATTATTGCGATACTTTCAATCATGTTCATGATATTTTATTGTTATTTAAAATACTGCTTTCAATCAAGTTTTACGCATCATTATCTTCTTTGATTATTAAATGACTCTTATAATGCGATTGTATTTCGAAATAATCTTTTTTTTTATTGTATCAAAATCCAATGACTTTTGAGATGACAATGATTATTACTAGTATATTATACTCGTGGTTCTTTCATAACTATTTATCAAGTATTCTTTGTTATTTACGACACATTCTGCAATATCGATGTGATTACCAATATGAAAACTTTTTTTTGTCAAGTTAATTGTCAGAGAAACTGTCATAACCATAATCCAATAAGGATGAAAAATACCTACTCGACGCCAGTGCCAAACGGCATTTAATAAACCCTAATCCAGCTATTGCGATCTGCGCCAAAAAGCTCACATCAATACCAATTAAACCTACTCCTCCCTACCATTACACAGCCCATCACCTTCCCGTTTTCTCACTCTTGGCCTTTATACTAAGAGTGAGAAGTGCCCCTGACAATAACCCTGTCATCTCGATCGCTCGTTGCGTATCGATTCGAGCTTCCGTGGCCCGTTGAGGAGCTTCGCCAAGTGTCCGGCGATTATATACCTCGAAGGGAAGGAAACCTCTGCTAGATATAATATCAATTTCTTACCATAATTTTTTTTTGCATCGTCTATTTGGCGCTTTTAAGATGAGAATTTCGTTGTCTTCGGAGATAAACTTTGGAAATGCAGGGCGCGTTCGTCAGGCTGTGTTTGTTTGCAGAAACAATTTGTGAATGTAATACAGAATATTTTCCATCGCAACGCTGCCGCGCTCCTTGATATTGCGATTTTCTGTAAAGATGTAAAGTTTGGACTCTAGGTTTATGGGCGCGGTTTGTTTTTTGATTCAAAAGAAATAAAATGAATCGTGACTTTGTTATTGTTCCACTGAAACTGTATAAACATAGATATAATTTTTAACTTTTTCTGGAAGCAGTTTGTGTTGGCAAGATAACACAGATAAAGGTTATGAAAGTTGCGGTAAAACGTAATTATTTTGAACAGATAAAAAAAGAGAGTGGTCCTGAAACTGGAAAAATAAGTTATATAATATTAAATCATGAAATACGATTATATACTTGCAATAGTATATTTTAAAATGAATCTTATTGAGGTACAGTTCTTATCGTAATATTATATTAAATTCTTAGTGACGTAATCACTTTTCCTTAAACTATTTTTACTAAATAAATAGCAACCCCTAAAACCACTTTTTCAATCAAATTTCTCGTTTGAAAATAAGTTATTTATATACTATGGTTATACAGCCCGATATGAAACCAAAATGAACAATTTAAAAAAAATGTACACCCTAGGAGACATTTTTATCCATTTTATCTAGAAATAATTCATTACAACTGCTTTTTCATTTAGGCTCATGATCTAAAATAACGGCTTTATACGCTATTTGGATAATTTGCGATCTCTTTCGGCCCTTACTCCTTAAAGTACGACAATAAAACGCAGCGTCTAGTTGGCCTGACAAATCCAGAGTAACGTCCGAGCTTTCGAAGATTCACGGCTCGTTATGGTGCCGAGATTTAGGAGTGTTTTATTGACAGATTAAAAAGAGGGGTGAGATGCGGTTGGTTGATTAGTGGGTGTGCAAGCGCGAATTTTTTTTTCATCAATGCGTCATTGTGATTTATGTTGGCTAGATGATGTTTTACGAATTTTGGAGTAATGGATTTACGCGAGACATATGAATGTTATGACAGGTAAAAAATAAGATAAAATAATAAAAGAGGATTTCACGTTTCTTTTCATAGGGTCGTTTACGTTTTATGTCAAAATTACATACCTTGTTTTACGGGTTTGATAATGTACATAAATGGTGGAAGGTATGAATGTATATTGATTTTTATAAATAATTTGAAGTTTACTTATGGAATAAGTTTATACTAATGCATTGGTGTATAATATATTCGTTAACACGGTATGCAAATATATATTTTCCATAATAATTATGAAAATATTAATAAGTTCGAACATAAGGTAATGAATTAAAGTAATTAATGTATAATTATAATTTTCAATTATGTAAACTAAAATGACATAGTTAAAGTTGTTTGATAGTAAACCACTACAATGGTTTTACTAGGTATCATTTTAGTTTGTATTGAAAAAAAATTTTCATCTTCAACCCATCCAGATTTTAGTAAATTTTTTACGATAGTCATATAACAAAGCTTCTAAAAAATCAATGCGTCAGTGGCATCAAATTCATTTTATCGTTATGAAAGGTCGAACATGAAAAAAAAGTTTTTTTATTTTCCAATAAACCATTTAACAGTGAAATTTTCTATTTAGCCTAGACTTCGTTTTTTCTATGACTTTTTTCATTTGATAGTAAAATTAATGTTTGTTTGAATAAAAAAATATTTTCCATTACTCATTTTAGGATTAAATTTTGTTTTTGCACTATACACACAAAAATAGAATGAGAGTAATCAAATGAATTGAGTACGAATATAGAATTACAGCTACATAATATCTATATGAGAAGAAAAAATGTATTTTCCTCGAAGTTGTAAAACTATATAGTTATAATAATTATTAGTAATTTTTCAGCTTTAGCTTCCTGAAAAAATAAGTATCTGAAATCTGATGATACTCTAACTTCTGTAGCAAAAAAGTATTGCTAAAACCCAATACAGATACAGTATAGCTGTGGCGCTTATACAACTTGTTCCGGAAATGTTTGTCTTGCACAAGATCTTCGTATAGAGCGCAAAATTCTAAGAAAAAAGTTCTTTTATCATTTTTTGATATGATAAGTACTTTTTTAATAACTGAGATGGGTCATAATTATTTGTGTGGAATAGAAAGTGTATACCTATGTTTATAAGATAATATCTACAGATATACAATTACTATTGAAAACAAATAATTTTGACCAGTTATTAAAAAAGTACTTGTCATATCGAAAAATGGTAAAGGAACTTTTTTTCTTAGAATTTCGCGCTCTATACGAAGATCTTGTGTAAGACAAACATTTTCGGAACAAGTCGTATTAGTATTGATACTGTTGGAGTTTCAAAAAAGTTTTGTTAAGTAGTGAACATGTTTATCTGAAAAATACTTGTATATTATCTATGAATTTATGCTTGTGGTAGTTATTGTTAATGTCAAGCTTATTTCGAATTAATTTATACTGACTATTACAGATGAAGAATACATAAATTGTGTCACGAGAAAAAAAACTCTTAAACCGAATCCCAACTCAATTATCTACAAAATCAGCGCAAGATAAAGGTTCTTCTATTCACTTTTCATTTCTGCCTCTTCTCTGTATCACTGGCTCTTGTATTTACTATCGCATGCATGAGTCAGGTGTGTAAGAAGGGTGCCAAATTAAGGCCTGTTCCTCTCGCTCTCCACACATACATTCTCTCTCTCTCTCTTACATGGACACATACTCACACACAGACACACCCAAGAATCATCTGCATCGGCCACGCTCGCCTGCGCGTATCAGCATTCACTATGGGAATAATTAAACCCGACGAGCGTATGCGCCGTGGGTCTCATATCACAAAATCGCCTGACGCAAAGTGCATGCATTAATACCCGGGCAGACGGGCGCGCAGTATATGTGGGGGTGTGTAAGGGCAAACGAAAATTCGACTCCGGAAGAGCGAAAACTAATGACGCCCGATTCACCGGTTGACGTGAATGCCGGAGCGAGTTAATGTTCACCGGGACGGCGGTTGGCCCATTGTCGGCGGCGACGGCTACGGCGTAGGCCGGCCCCAACCGACGTCGTCAACGTCGCCAGAGAGGAAACTCAGCACGCGAGCTCTTTCTTCACACGACGACGGTCGCACGTGCTGGCGCCAAGAGATTTATCAGAGGGGGAGAGGAGAATGCTGGCGTTTTCGATTTTTCCTCTGGGTTTTTCAGTAGTAAAGCTTCGGTGGCGCGAAAGGAAACGCGTTGTTAAGCTCGTAAAGGGACCAGAGCGTTGATGGAGAGTCGAAACATGATTAAATAGACCATATAACTACCGGCTCAAAGGGCATGAGATATTGGAATGATTTTTCAGTTTATCAATATTTCATCGAGTTCAATATGGACATTTTACTTTAGACATTCAATTATTATTTATTTTTAATTAATATATATATTTTTTATAAAGATACATTAGAGTCACAAAGAATGGAATACTCATATTATGGGTATTTTAAAATCCATCATTTATTATTTCAAAACACGACCGCTGCTTCAGAGAGCTTTATAATTTTGCCAGAGCGGGAACCGTTACACTTCAAATATTAATCACAAACATGAGTAGCAAGGTGCTCTATAATACAATTGAACTTGTTTAAAAATTAGTATCATTTTGTTACTAATTTATAGGAAACTATATAACGTAATATGCAAAGACATTTACAATTTATATCACAGAATTGAACAATTGTTCTATTTATAAAAGCGAAAAAAACATTTCAATTATTCTGTTATTGTCGGATATACTGACATGTTAACAATTCATAGAACTATTATCTTGCGAAGTTCTACTTCAGCTTCAAGAGTTAGAGTTTAGCCATCTAACCAGTTTTATAGGAGCATTAAGAGAAAATGGTTCTCAGTTAATTCAACAAAGTTGTTTCTATAAAATATTTCTTATCGTGTACAAAGCTGCAGACTATATAATTATATTCATGAATAGCAATAGTTAATAATAATTTCATACACTATTGTAGGATATACGTTTTTAACTTATAAAAACTTAATATAGATGTTCAATCAGAGATTTCAATAAACTAATATGGAAAAGAGTGAAATGTCTTAGAGAATAACCAGGCTAATACGTCAGAGAAATCGGGCGCAGAATTGAAAATTCGAAAAAGCAGCTTGCAAGAATCTAGGTGGATGAAGAAAGTCTCGAAAATCGAGTGTCGAAAGTGAAAACGCAAGAACTCCATCGCCCGCTGGCTTTTTCGAAATTCAAATGGGCGTCTCTTGAGGGCGTCCGACACATTTCTGAACTTTGTCCCTCTGATTACCGTTCTGCACACAGGGTCGGCAATAAATTTTTTCACATTCGCGTGCGCTCGCGCGCTTCTCGAAACTTGAAATATAAATTCGCGAGCCGAGCTGAATAACAATTAGGTTTTCCATCCCCGCGTCCACCCTTCCCCAACCCCAACTCACCGACTTATTCGATATTTCACGGCTGTACATAAAACTTGAACGCATGCCTCTGCTTTTGTCTTTTGCAGATGTCAATCAGAGCGGATCGATCGACATAAAAGATTTCGACCTCGCGGTACAGGTAAGACCTACCGTTTGCACGCGTATTGACATGCATTTTTTCTGTTCACTGCCCGCGTAATAACTGATTGGTTTTTGCTCACAGAGAATCTGCGAGGCGAGGGGATGGGCCGCAGGTCACCCGAGGTTCCAGCAGACGAAGGACACCCTTAACAAAGTCTGGGACGGTCTGCAGGCGCGCGCCGATGCCGATAACGATGGCCAGGTATGTATTAGTGAGCCTTGTTGTTTGTATAATTGGTAAAGTTTCGAGTAAGTCAGATTGCTAATGTAAGAAGAGAGGATTATTGACTTTAGCGCCGATACTGCAGATTCGCTTAATTAATGCTTGTAGTTGAAATCTCAGTGTATTGAGAAAAGAGGTTTGTAAAATTATTCTTAATTTTAGAATTCAAGAAAACTAAACTAATTGAATATTAGCTACAGCTGCAGAATATACATGTAATATTGTAAAAAATTTGCGACTTATTTGGTTTGTTATTATAATGTTGGTTTTTTGGATGTAAATTTATAAAATTATTATTCCACTTTAAGTGGAAATTTTATTACCATTTTAATAGGATGTTTTAGTGCCTCGTAGATACCGTTGCGGTATAGTGGTTACACTTACGTCGGGGAGGTAAATGGCTCGAAAGTGCGTAGCAGCGTAAAGGCACATAATTTCTCGCCGGATACGCTATATAAATGCGACAGCAAACTATTGAATTACTGCTGAAACTATCTCTTTCATTCACACTAGCTTGGAAAATCAATAATCTGTGTAAGCTTTTGCGCACAAACGAAAACCATCGCTGGTTTGTAAGCGGTAGTGCGATTGATCGGGCTTAGCGATAATAATAATGCGGCGATGGTTATCTCTTTGATAGACTGAAATTCCTGTTTAACTTAATAATTTATAATGCTATATTGACTATTGAATTCCGAAATATAACGACAATGATTTTGCTTATTGTTACGCGACCATTGATATCAGTTAATTAACGCTAACGTAAACGATCATCGCAGAACAAACAATTGAATTGTTTTATTGAATATCGTTTTTATTTCGCAAAGTAAAATGAAAATTCCATGAAATTTCAGTTATCATGTAATTGAAATAGATAAAAATAAGAATTAAAAATATATCATTCAAAAAGGTAGAGCAACAAACCCAAGTGAATAGGTCTACTCTCTTGTAGGTATTTGAAGTCTTAAATATTCCGAAATAACAGGACGCATAAAAGACGTCCCTCTGAAAAAGGCGGAAAAAAGCCCGAGAGGGAAAGAGCTGGCGAGTCGAGAAAAACTGCGCAGAGTGTAACGTTTTTATCTGGGAAAAAGCTCGTACATTCCCATTTGCCGGTGCGCGGCCGAAAAGCGCGCTCGGCTGTATTTTCACGGCCAGAAACAATTTACCGCAGAGCTGCAGCAGCAGTAGCCGAAGCAGCAGATGCAGCAGCACCGTCCCAAGGAGTGGCGAATAAATAACACTGGAGAGCGCGGGATCTAGTTCAAGGGTCTCGCGCGCGGCTAGCCCGCCGTCGCCGCGTTCGATGTCAAAACAGATTCGATAAAGTCCGCTTATTTGCATCGCTCATCGTGAGTCAGCGCGAGTGCGCCGCGAACGCGAAATCTCGAGTGGTTAAGTGGCTTAGATTGCCGGCCAGAGCGAGCGAGAAAGAGAGAGAGAGAGAGAGAGAGCCGAACGAGAACCTGAATGGATAATCCATTAGACAAATTGCGCGTGCGCGCACCCGATCAGACAAAAGTCTCGTCTGTCGTATGCAAATCGAGCGCGCCCGCGTGTGTGCGTGTGTGTGTGTGTGGAGATGCGGAGCGACAAGGTAGCTTTATTTCTGGTGATTAATCGGCCGTTTAACTCTCCCGTGTTGCAGATCAGCCGGGACGAATGGTACTCGATGTGGGAAGAGTACGCCAAGGACCCGGAGCACGCGGTCGGATGGCAGCAGACTTACATGAACCTCGTCTTCGACCTCGAGGACACCTCCGGTGAGTGTGCCGCACGGCTTTTCCCGTACGCGTACAGAGACGCGCTCTTTCAATGAAAGAGGGTATTTTTAGAGCGCCGGGAGAAGGGGCAAGGTTAGGTTCATTCAGATGACAGATGGCTGGATGGAGAAGGCGATGAATTACTTCTTTGAAACTCTAAATGGTTAATTGTGACACATACCTCGCGCGCTATCGATGAATCTCTCGGCTTGCCTGCGAATGCCGACGCAAATATAGCCGAGTTTTTCTCCTTGCGGATAGGCTTGCTATACTTAGTTATTAGTTTATTTATTTTACTTATAGAAATGATCGATATAAAAATTAAAAGGGTTTTAAATAGACGAGAACGTTAGACTTTTTTTCTAAATACAAGCATTATAAGGGGATAAAACTTATATGAATTATACAGATTTTATTTTAACGAATGAAAACTTTCGAAGCATTATTATCACTTTATCTGTACTCTTCGTTTCCAAATTAAAAAACGAATTTACCTTATCAATTCATTTTAACAAAACGTACATAAAAGAAAAAACATTTAACAGGCAATTTAGATTATTTAATTAATTTAAACAAAAGGTAGAATTCAAAAGAAATTATTACGTGATTAAGAATAATTAAACTAGTTTCTATTGATTTATTGGATTACATATTATAATTTATTGATACAAGGGAGAATTAAATTTATCGAGCTAATGGACGCAATACATTAGTTAATGCTGCGGATACAAGACTTATTATTAAATTTTCCGAAGTAAACCGAAGAGTGTATAGTGATTTATTGAAAAATCGATATTCACGTATTTGCACGGATGAAAATTCTAAATAAATACTCTACTTATCGGATTAAAATTTTTAACTTTCGAGATAAATGTGAAAGTCGTCAATTTGAAGTTATTTTCAAAGAACAAATAGCTATTTCTTGATGGCAATACACGTCATCATTTATTTATTTGAAAAACATCTGCTCGAATGAAAGACAATTTTTAAATGTTATATTAGAATTTCCATTCAATACATGTTAACGCGCATATATTTCCAATCACCATTTCATATTCCACTTTATTTGAAATAATAAAAGCGCTGATTATTTTCCATCAATACTGGCAGTATTTCTAAATTTTGCGCACAAACAACGTGAATATTGCACGGCCATTCCTTTTCCTGATTCACAAAATTGTCCAACCATCAATCTTTCATGTATCCCATTTATTAATTTTTCATCTCACAAAAAAATTCAGCACTTTTTACTAACAGAGATAGAAAATCTTTAATCGATGATGATTGTTGGGCGTGCGTTCGCAGGTGACGGCTCAATCGATGAGACGGAGTTCAGCCAGGTGTGCAAGTCCTACGGCGTCGAGGAGAGCGAGTCGAGGGAGGCCTTCAAGAAGCTACAAGTTGTGAGTTTCCTCTCCCTCTCCATTTTCGATTAACGCGTTTGCATTAGAAAGTTGCCGCACAGGCTCGTCGATTGGCACGATACCCGTATAAATAGATCTCCCCAGCGCTCAAGTTGCTAATAGAAAGGGAGGCGATTTTCCACTCGGTCAAAGTGTGCTGAAGATAGGAAAGCGTTCAAGTCCATTATGCTTTTCATGATTGATAGGAATTTATGCTAGTTTAATAATTTCGAAAGAAGAAAAGTTTTCAGTTATTCATCGAGAGTAGATTCAGTTGCATGATGGTATGAAATTTAATCAAAAATTCAAATTGAACAAACTTTTATGTATTTATATTATGTCAAAATATATAATTTTATTTAGAATTTGTAAGATACCTTGCACGGAACCATCATAAAATCATTTATTGCTACTGCCGAATGAAGTATTAAATTAGATGAAACATTTTTCTAATAAGCATATGTTGATTACAAAACGGAATATATATTTGATCAAGCAATCTTCTTATATCTGTTATTAATTTTTATGAATATTTATCAATTCTTGTAGCAGCCAAAATTAAATATGAACATTTTCGTATATAGAAGAATAGATATTAAATAATGAAAGCTAATCGAAATCGGTCGGGCTAATTGAATCTAATTCGCACGAACGCTAAACAATGCAGCTGACTTATGAGCTCAAGCTGACCTAATAAGTTTTCGATTTATCGCCGTGGCGTGGCCCTCAATCTTTCAGCCTCCCCTATCCCTGTCCATAGAAAATGTATCCCGGCGTCCGGAGCTTAGCAAAGCGCGTAACTAATTCAGGACTCTTTGCAGGGTGACGAGGTGACCCGCGACAAGTTCGAGAAGCTCTGGGTGCAGTTCTTCACGTCGGACGAGCCCTCGACGGCCGGCAACTACATATTCGGCAAGACCTCCTACTAAGGGGCCGCGCCGCGTCGCCGCCACGCTCGCCATTCCAGCCCTTGTTCCGCAGGTGGACCACTACTACCGGGACGACGAAGACGCGACGGGGACCGTGAAACACCGAAGAGGAACGTTACATAGAGATAATAATGAGATTGTTAACAAGCATAAGCAAAGGGTGTACTGCGCATACGCATACTAAAGAATAAAAACAGAATGGAAATAGGCAATATCGTTCAGATAGATAGGTGGCCGTAAGCGTCGAAAGCGCTAATCGGCTGCTACCAAACTCTAACGCTGCTGCTCCTGCCGCTGCTACTTCTACTGCTCTCCTCTCCCTAACAGATTTCACGCTTCTTTGTTCTTTCTACCCACAGCCTTACATACCTACACATCTTACAGCTTTTCTTAACGCTTCTTACCTTCTTTCCAGCACCTTCCTTTTCTTCCTTTTCTCGTCACAATTTCGTTGCAAAGCATGCTGTCCTTCTAACCAATGTAAGAGAAACAAGCGGACAAATGAGCAAAATAGAGGATTCAATCGACGTTCCTAGAAGTCAATACTGTACCATCATTGTCAATGAACAGCAAGCAAAAAAAAGAAAAAAAAAATTATTCTATGCAACAGATCGTGAATTGTATTATGGCGTTGATTTGATGTCTTGGTGTATTTATTCCAATCATTGTGAGTAAAAAAGAGATGAAAAAAATGCCAAAAATGTATTATTGTAAATGGTTGTTTCTGCAGTCGTCAGACTAAAAAGATGAATTAACGAATATCTGCTGCTTTTTTTTAAATAAAAAAAAAAAAAAGGAAAAGGAGAAGCGTATCTGATTGTACCTACATATCTTAGCGATCGGGACACGTCTCGATGGATCGCACGTTGTATTTTGATCGACAAACGGTGAAGAAGTAACAAAGTAACCGCACCAATGCAAACAAATATTGTCATGAGCCAATAAAAGAAAAAGAGTATTTTAGTATTCATAAAGATAAAAGAGAAATAGGAAACTAATTAATCGTAATCTTAAAGCTATTATAAATATACATAGACGAGGTAATATTTTTCGACTACACCGATGAAAGTCTACGGTAGAAGGAATTAAGAAAGAATGTAAAGTATTTACTATTCATAAAAAATCATGAGAACGACGAGTGGAAGGACTAGGATCGTACAGATGGAAAGAAAAATAATGTATATTGTGCTATCGTGTACAACGTTGTTACGTCGAAATGTATGTTTTAACGAATATAGTATATATACATATATATATATATATATATATATTTCTCCGTTAAAAGAGTACATATATAATCATAATTGTCATCTAGAAGTTATCGTATAAAGAAAATGTCATTAAATATATTAAAAGAAAGAGTGAGAGTGAAAAATTGAGTATATCTCTGTAAAGTATTACCTGCTAAGGTTAATGAAGAGAAAGATGAAAAGAACAAAAGTAACAAACATTCCAGGCGAGGAAACAGAGAGAAGAGTCGAATTTCGTAAGGTTTCTTCGTTGGCTTTCCGAAAGGTCGATCACTGCCCAGAAACACGCGCGGATACTATGTACCGCCAAGGCGATCCTCATCCGCAAAATCCACACGTAGTCGTATGAAAAAAAAAACAAACAAACAAAACTAAAACGAGAACTAGCAAAAAGTGACCGCGGAAAATCGAAGAAAACACGCGCGCGCGCTGCCCCGGAGCTGTGTGACGTGACGCCGCGAATTCGAAGGGATTTGGATCGTGTGTGTGCGTGGCGCGAGTGATTCGACGAACGCTAAGAGTCGTTTTTTCCTATCTAGAGCCGGGGGTCGACGTGAATCCCCAGCTGGTTCGCTTTTAGTCCGTAAGGTATTGGCTTCTTAACGCCCGGGAAAATCAAAATGGCAAACCGTCAATGACTCTGAATTGTCTTAACAAATTGTGTTCAATGTAACATCGGTAGTTCGGCGTTAAGGGATCAAAAGAAGCTATGATATTCTCGAAATTCTTTACTATTATGCATAAAGCTGTAGTTTTATGATACGATACAGGGTTTAGTTGAGATTTTTTGATTGCAGACAGTTTTACTATAGTTTTCGATAATTTAGTTAATTAACGAGACGCTTGAATGATCAACGTTCAACGGAATCTTCTTCTTTATGCAGTTCTCTGGTTTGATGGTAAATGTTTATGTCATTGCTGTTCACAATTTCTGATTGTAAACGTAAACGTACATAAATATAAGATGAAAGCCTGTCGAAAGCATCGACTATGTTATATATGATAATCAGTCTAACCGAATATTAATATATAGTGTATTGTTTGACATGTGAAATAATTTGTCAAAGTAAATAAAAGATCGATATTTGTCTTGAGTTGCTTAACACAATATTGTTTTTGTCATTCATTTAATTATCCCGTTTCCTAAATTAGTTTTGTGTTTTTGAATATGACTGCTTCACTTTAGAATAAAATATTATCTAATGTTTTTCTAACGTTTTTACAATTTACTTATGTTTTGGCTCTTATTTAAAACAAGGAAAAAAGTAATAATTAAGAGCTTAGCCTATTGGTACATTAGAATAATTTTAAAACCAACTAATTTTTTCTTTTAGAATAATATCGCAAGCCTGTCATATTATAAAGATATTACAAAATTCAAGTTTCACTAAAATTTTGATGTAATATTTTAATAAAATCAGCGATGAATAAAGTTACCAATAAATAAAAGTATCGAAACATGAAAAGTATGAAATAAATCAAAATGTAAATAAAATGTAATAACTGACTACGAAATTTGCTATTATTTAGTGAAAATCTAAAAATTTATCTGTTGTCGACCACTTATCTTGAAGTTTCGTTACTGTTCGGAATTCTGTTGATAGGGTAGAGCGCCGGTAATACAGAAAACGTCTCGCTTACAATATAATGCTGATAATACTTAATGATAAAATTGGATTGCCGACTACTTTCATAGTAATTTGCGATTAAATCAATTAGATATGATGTATCATGTATATATGTAAGAAGAAAAAGAATGGAACCTTTTTTATCGTAATTTTTTTATAAAGATGATTAAGGTAGACGTAATCATAAATTATCATTACAATTTTGAATTCAATGTAGAATATTCTTAATATTTTCGAGAAATCAAGCTTATTTGATATAACTATCAGTACACACCTTTGAAATTTTTCTTTGCTTCACATATATCTGTAAACAGACTTTCACCTCCAAATTCATGATCTTCGTCTACTTGAATGAAAAATTAGTCAAGGCGATAGTGGCGCATATTTAATACGTCGTCAAGTTATGTGCGAAGATTACGCTGGCGAGAGTGGGATTGGCGAAAGGCAATATGAAGCTGGGAGATTACAAAGAGGGCACGTATACAGTAACTTAATAAGGCAATAAATAACGTGAAATCCAGAATACAATGAGGAGAGGACTGATGTCCCGGGGATCCTCGCGATGCGTGCCTTACGCGCCGGGTTAATTGGCAGTATATTGCCGTGGCGCGCACGAAAATAGGCGAGAGATGGCTCGTTGTAAACGCCTTCGCCCCCACCCACCGTCGACGATGTAGGTGTGCTGTTTTCCCTCCGTCGAGTTTCGAGGCGTCGCTCAAATCCTCCTAGGCCGTCAGGACTTCGAAGGCTGGATTTTTGTCGCCGGAATATTTTCTCTGATTACAGCCATTGTCTGTTTATGACTCGTGTCTTAAATAATGAAGGTCAATCTTTAAAAATAAGTTAACTATTAAGTTTCTTGAATTGTCGAGTAATGAAAAACTTTCGTCCATAAATTCGTTTTTATGATCTGGCTTTAGCAAGTGAAAAAGTTTTCTTTGTAATCATTAATTTAATTAAACACGTTAAATATAATCAAATGGGAATATTTAGATTTCAGAATAATAAACGTTATTTTGCAACATTTTAGGAAACTATGGTTATTCTTTAATAACACGGACTCACACACGGACTAACACTGGAGGTTTGATTGAGCTATCACCGAGAATGTTGACTCGTTGAAACCTAATTAAAATCAGAATCACTCCATCACACTTATCTCCAGCTGTTTGCAAACTTCAAAAAATCATGGCAAAATCCTCTTTTGTTCGTAATTAGATAACACAGCAATAATGCAGGTAATTTTGAGTACAGTAAAAATTCATGAAAAACATAATCTGCATTTTAAAACATTACACGATGATAATCCAACACTCCATAACTCAGCAACTCCAAAAATCAATAACCTAAGAAGTGAGAATAAATGGTGTTGCATCCCTTGCTATATCTTATAACCTTAGAAGTTATGATCACTTGTTTTTTCATAATCTCTTATCTTTAAAATACCTATATATAATAAAGTCTGGTTATATACTTATTATAGTATCCAATAAAAATGAATATTCTATGACTAGTATCGACGCTGTATTTCTTCAATTACTTGATGAAATCGCTCTCATTATTCCTTGTTAGAATCTCCGTAAGATCAAGAAAACGATTTTAATGTAAATTAAGTCTCTTTTAAAACATTACATTTTTACTTGTTTACTATTAACGTAAATTAAAAATGTAATGTCACTAAAAATTATACTATATTATATTAAAATAATTGCACATAACTAAATACTGATATGGGTAAATAAATTCCAACTTTATTAAACGACTGTCCTTGAGATTGGTTCATTGTCATTGCGGAGCAAAGTCGAGCCGGAAGTTGTCTTCGAGACGTGCGAAATGAAATTTCTTCATTAGCCGGTGACACATACTAGCTTTAGTGCCACTAATTATTTCAGCTTGAATACAGAACTCTTTCATGTCTTTTACTATTAATCGAGTACAAATAATTAGCGATCAATAAAAAAGTTAATTTAGCGTTTTTTTTCAAATGGTTTTATTTGACAAATAAGTTCATTATTCCTAACGAATTTTTTCTTAATGATGGACAATAATGCCACTCTTCTAGAATAGAAATATTTGTCGCTGGGTCATGTGCAATTGCTCGATGATGTAGAAGTTCATTCTTAAAAAAGTGATTTTTTTAATAACAAAAGCTCTTATTCAATAACAAATGAATCTTTCGGGATGCAATTTGGCGTACTTATTTAGCATACTATACGCTATAACCGAACTCGCGTTCAAAGATTTTTCATAATTTTTTCAAAAGTTAACAATTAACAATTTGAAAAATGGCCTTTTTACACCGTTTTCGTCATTTTATAATTAACTAATTGACTGACTTTAATGAAACGAACTTACTTTTGTAAATTTTGCAAAGCTGTACAACTTAAATTCGAAACCATAAGTATTGCAACTGTAACTCGAAAATTAAATAGATTCCTTACATAGTTGCGAGTCTCAAACATAAGTATCTACACATATTTGTGATATAAATATATTTTCTGCTGAGAAATTTCGGATGGAAATTTGTCCACCAAAAAATCCAATTCTACAGGATGTTTTATTCTTTAATTGTTCTTGAATTTTAGAATACAAAAAATTTCTTGCTTTTGGGTCATCTTTATTTAATTCAAACCATATACAGTTAATGTACTACAATTAGTTAGTTTAGTAAAAACTTTATCTTCTTGTATGTAAAATGAACAAAATCAACATTTTGTTAATTTTCATTATGTACGCTTAATCCATAAACTACATGTAATAATTCACGAATTAGAAATTTTCTAATAAACATATCTTATGTTTATATATTGATGTATTTGTCATATTGTATCACGATACTCCATATTTCCATCAGGTTCAGTATCTGTAGAATCGACTGTTTTTAGTTCGATTAACGCACAATCATAAACTTTATAATAATATTTGAAAAGATATTTAATATACGAAATTTTATGTAAATTAAGTAAAAAATATGAATTATAAGAGCCTACAAATGTACTGTCTACAAATTTGTGACCTGAAAATTACAAATTTTCGTTTAGAGATAACTATGAAGCCTAAACAATACTTACCCACGATCATTTAGAATTTCTTCGCCCTACGAAAATTAGGAAAAGAAGCTCGCACTCGTACAAACTCGGTCTGCTGTGTAGCACCACGTAGAACCACTTAAGTGATTCATGAATTCTCCAGTACTTCCGTGCGATCATTCATTTTTCGTTTTCTTGGAGGCGTCTGTGGCCGACGGAATCTTCGTTTCCGTAATTGAAATTCACGGTACGTCCCTAAGGCGCACAATGAATCCGACGACACGACACCGCTCTTCGCTCGCTGAATCTGATTTTCAGTTGTGTGGATCGTTGGCGAGCAGCGTTCTTGCTGCTGCTTGAATAGTGAGAAAAAGTGAACGTGAGCGTTCTAAAAAAAGTCTGGACGTCTGAGTATGGATGAATATTTGTCGCCGTAGCGCGACAATACAAGACCGGATGTTATTTGTTCCATGTGAAAAGATTTATTAATGACCCTTTTAATGAGCCAAATATAATTAGAATGTATTTATACCGGATAATACTACGTTACTGATAAGAAGAGAGTCCGATCCGGATCACGGATTTTTAGTAGAAATTTTAGGATATATTTTCAGATAACATAATATAAAAAAGGCGCAATATTAGACCACAAAGCTTTGAAAAACTCGTATTATGTATAGTTTAAACTTTATTTTAAAGAAATTTTTTTAAAACTGATTTCTTTCAAACGTTAATCATCCAACTTAGAAAAGCCTTACATGCAATTGTAAAAATAGAAAATAAAACTAGAGAAAACGACCTTTCAGTTGCTTTTCTCAATATAAAAAAACCGCTGCCCATTCATTGGCACTTAGCTTCCTCAAAATAATTTATCGATTTCTTGTTTATTAAATTAAAATTAAAAAAATAAATTCACTAAAAAA
>JAPYZP010000616.1:0-31236 GCA_030522985.1 Torymus sinensis | reverse complement strand
CTCTCTCTCCTACTTGCCCGCAAGTGCCCTCACACACGCACTGATTACTCGGCCATTCGGCGTTTTAGCCCATGACGGCCGTCCTCGCCGAGCGATCAAGAAAGGAGCGCTCGATCGAAGAAAGAATTCATTACGTCTGCGCGTATATATATACATGTACACGAGATATACATAGGCTATGGGTCTGGAGTTCCTCAAGGGCGAGACGAGGGCCCTCCACTTTGAGACCCGCTCGCGATCCGTTACTCGCGCTCGCGCGCCGCCATTGCTCCTTGCCTTGCCTCTTTCTCTTTCTTCGCCCGCTTCGTTTTTTTTACCGCGCGCGCGCGCACGACAGCTTCTATATATCGCTGGTTGTATGTATATACGCGATGTGCGAGTCGCCCGAGAAGGGGAGACGGAGTGTAGGATTTAATTATGGTTTCTGCGTTACGTTGTTCCGCAAGTTTCAGCCGTGTAGAAGTCTTCTTGGGCGGAACAATGGCGGTGGTAACATAATGTTGAAGTTTCAGCTGCGCCTTGTATGCATATAGAAGGAATAATGATTCGGAGCTCATGGTTATTCGGATTCACTTGTATATGGTTTCGATGTGAAATATATAACTTTATAAGACTCTTTCTTCCAATATCTGAATAAAATAAATCATTATACTAAATATTATTGTTTATAAATTACACATGTATTTTTTTTATTTCTATTTTAAAACGGCTTCGTAGATTATAGCATTTTTATTATAGCTAAAGGTAAAATTAACTGTAAGTTCCCCCCTTATAGCGGTTAACGCAGAAGTTAACGCGCGAATAAGCTGTGATATCGCGAAAACGTTTGGTTTTCGATCGAGGGCATATATCATATCCTTGTGACGACTTGATCGATAAAAGAGGAAGGACCGTGACAGGGTAAACATAGAGGTGAATCCGTGGGCGTACGGAAAACCGGGAATATATATTACAAAGTTATTTATTACAAAAAGATTCTAAACAAAATGGAAATGCGTTACTACGTTACGGAGTCCTTTGGAACCAGAGTGAAAAAGAGACAACTATTTATTTCTTGTTCTGCCGTCAATGCTAACGTTTCGCTTGTATATATGAAAAAATAGTAATAGTAATAGTAATAGTATAGTAATAAAAAACTGTTATTCTAAAAGTCAAACGTAAAAATATACTTAATTTAATAAATACAATGAAGTCTCCGCTGACTGAACGTGACCCGAATACTCTTGTTTGATAAATTTTAGAAATTAGAATCCTTTCTTTGCTTTGGAATTGAAATAGCATATATACATGTACTATTGTATATAAATTCACTGTCTGCATGCAATTATTCAATATAAAAAAAACGCGACTCTTTACGAAACAGTTTCAGTTCTGTATATAAAAACGTTCCCGCGTCAACAGTCATTTGATCGTCAACCCCTTCAAATTCATACGCTAAAAGCAACGGAATTCGAAACAAACAGCTCGCGCGCGCTCGCCTCGCGCAACAACAAACAAAAAGTTCGCATACACTATACATAGAGTGGGAGAGTGGGACCAAACCGAAACGTGTTTGAAATTAAAAAAAAAAAAAACCTTTCATTCCGGTGACCAGGACGCGAACACGCTCATACGTATAACATCACACACACGTACGCAACTCCATATATACCCGGAGCACGCGCAAGTACCGAAGAATAGCAGCTGGGGTAGATCCCATCGCGGATAGAGCGAGGCTTTATATTCGCATCGTGGGCAGGCGCAGGCCCGGCCGAGCGATAAATGCCCTCTCGAGCGCGCGCATATGCCCCAGCGTGCGAGCGGGGCGGTGGTATATAGTATAGTTGCCTCTGTCATCCAATTAATTTTTTACCCCTCGTGCTCTCGCGCACTTTTGTTTTCGCCGCGCGCGTGTATATTTTGCCCCTCTTCCAACTCTCTCTCTCTCTCGGCTTTTCAATTTGCCATCGATTACGAGCTCAATCCTATCGTCCGTTAAAATCGAGCGATGCGTGCGGAGACCTTTGTTTTTTCGGAATTAATTTTTTTTTATAATAATGCCTGCCGCGACGTGTAAAGTGCGTGTTAGAGTGTATAATAGAGCGAGAGGCTGACGGTCGAGAGTCGGAAATATATATATATATGAAGGATGGAATGAGGATTTGCAAAAATCAGGGGAACATGGGTAATGGAAAAGGTGAAAGAAGTGGAGGTTCGTTTATTTTATGGGACGTGGACGATGCGTATCTGCTGCAAATTTGAGGTATAGGATTGAAGAGCGAGTGTATAGTTCGTTTGACGTAGAGATGTGTATTATCGATGAGATTTATGCAAAGTACTATTATTTTTGTAATCTTTTCACGTTTGGCTGATGATAAATGGAAAATTAATAAAATTTATATTAATATAATGAAATGATTGGCTGATGAGTGATGAGTCCTTTATGAAATAAACTATAACTGGTCGCATGATTTAATATATTATGTATGCAGTAGTGTTTACAGGGATTTTCATTATGTATGTATGAACAATTATATGGAATACATCCAACAACTCGGTAGGATAATTAAAAAATATTTATCAGGCTTTTTTGGTTCTGTGGAATATACAAAGCTTTTTTCCTTACAATAATTATTTTTTTTTATAAATGTTTAAAACGGATCTCTTTTAAACATAAATCATTTCGTTAGGGAGAGTAGCACATTTCAAATAAAGAAAATAAAACTAGAGCATGCGAGCTTTCATTTGCTTTTTACAGAATGAAAAAAATGTTGAATATGTCAAAAGCTACACAAATACATAAAGATCAGCGTAAAACACACAAAAATATTATGATATTGTGAAGAAGCGGGGTTTTGCCATTTTTCAACGTATTTTCAAAATGCTCGCATCACGCTCTATTTTTATTTTATTTTCTTTTTGAAATATATGTTAATGAGTTATGTTTGGAAAAGGGACAGTTTAAGCATTTTTATAAAATAAAGTTGTAGTCGGCTAAAGAGTTACCACCGTGTCGAAAAAAACCTGGTCCGGTAAGTGTGCCCTAAAAACATTGGTTTTTATTTTTGGTTACCGAGTTGTTTAATGTATCGCGTAGTATTTCTGATATAGCTTTTTTAAATGTATGAGTATAGCGATTATATGTCAGACAAATTATTTTTGGTACCCATACTTTTTTTGTAATTCAGATTTCGTATAAATCTTCATACACTGTGATTACTTTGATAATTTTCGTAAGATGTACATATTTCTTGGATTAAAATATTCAAGTTGATACACACAGTCCATATTATTAAACCTTTTTGCAATGCTAAACGAAGTAGTTTGTTCATTGTATTATGTTCTCCAGCTACATTTTAATAAAAAGAGTATATTTCATGCGATGTTACAAAACAATTTGTACAAAAAATCATATCATCATTCAACAAAATTAGTTGTTAATCATCAGCTAACAAAAAAACTACCAATAAATCGTACTTTCACACACGCCAAACCAATAAGACCCTAAATGACTTACACAGAGCCAACCTCGTACCACCTTAATTACTCATTAGTTCTCTCACCCCAGCGAGCAATATCTCGCGCATGACTAATCGCGTGCGCGCGTGAGAGCGCGCTGCACACCGGCGACGACGACATCAAGCCGCGCGCGACGCGATCGAATCGCGCGCCAGCGAAAGGGGGAAAAATTGATGCCCGTGCAACTAGGGCGCATATAGGATGCGGGCTATCGGAAGTATCGACTCGAGTGCACGCCTAGCCCGTTCTTTTGTGCCAGGCGGCTCCTTGGGCTTTTCGCGAGCAAAACCAAGATATTCGGAGCTTGCCCCCATGCGGGCGAGCCGAAGATCGTTTTTTGTTGTTGTTGGGTCGTTTCGCGTTTGAGGTTGTTGAAAATGGTTGATTTTGAAATTTAATGAAGAAGAAACTTTTTTAATTTTCTCTGATTTGTTTAATTTTTTGAGGAATTTGGATCTTATAGCTAATTCATGATTCGCTTTACGTATCCATTTTTACTCAAAATGTTTGGATAAAAAGTAAACTCAATTTTAAATAGAGTTTAATTAATAATTGGAAATCTTTAAAACGGGCAACAGAGAATATGACAAAAAAATTCATTTCATCGCAATTGAAAAATCAGTATTTGGAATGGTTATGAAACAATTTATTATTAAACTTAATTTTTAAGGGATAGATTATAGTGTTAATATGTTAATAATCAATTATTTAGGTATTACAAATGTTATGAAATAATTCAATGAAACGAATTAAATGCATATAATTTAGATATTTGTCGTGTTTACACGTGTTGCGATTACTGACATAGCAGTGCGACGACGTATAACAAGATTCGGAGAACCGACAAGTATTTCAAATCATCAAATTTCAATTTGCTTGTTCTTTAAAATGTCAACATACTTATTCAACATAAAACCAACATTCCTTTAGTTGATACGCAATTTATCGTATTAAACATTTCTCCCAAGAATTTTGGTTTACACATCACAATAAAATAATTATCGTCTACAAATATCTTTTGATTTCAAAATGAATAATTAATAGTCTATATTTTATATTGTTATCGTATTCTATGATTTTACTTTATTAGATTTTCAATTATGATCATTGAAAGTAAGCATCTATTCAACAAACTTTTATGCAATTTTTCAAAAATCATTAGGCTATCCCATTTTTATTGAATGCATCGCTGATTTTATTCATGCTCTAAACAAGAATGAATTTCATTCACTCGCATAAAAATGCTGACGTCAATGATTGGCTTTAGTACAAAGTTGCTGAATAGGCTTTCGCTTTGAGTATCTTTTCTTCATACGCACAATTCTGCTATCCTATGTTTTATTTCCGAACAAATATGATATTGCGAAAACTCGTTCATATACATTTTATAGATTCCTGAATAATTTCATGATGTTGTAACTTTTTATTGACTTTGAGAATAGAAACTTTTCTACTTCTGTATTCATTTTCATAAAAACCCTTTTATTATATCAAATAATTAGGGAATAACACACAAATCAACTCATTCTATGTATATTAAAATAAAATTATATTTTCTGATAAAAAGTCTATTTCCAGTGGATTGAGCGCAAATTTATTTAAAACAATCTCTTAGTTGATGATGTTATAGATATATCTATTTAAATATATAATAATGTAATATATATAGAGAGATGATAGTTATGGTGAATAATGCCATACACATTATTCATTTCCAGCTTACATAATTTCGACTAGCTTAAGAGTTTTGCTCAAAGCTATTTTAAAAATTTAAAAATACATAGCACTTCACTTTCGATTAAAAAATGAATAATACGTTTAATAGTGCTACCATTAATTTCTTCTCAGTCCAAATAGAACATACATTTATCTCCTTTTTGTAGAATCATTTTTTTTCATTAATTCCCAGTACATTATATAGCCATTTCAACTAGTTGTATACTAAATGATAAGAAATAATTAAAAAAACGTTTTAGAAAGGAGAAAAAGCTTATTTCCACTGTATAATACATTGCAGAAAATATTTAATAAATATCCATTTTCGTCTGATCACCAAGAAGCACTTACGGCCAACTCAAACAGCTATCTACTTACGAAAAAAATTACCGATCGAATAGCTAGAATAAGTAGACTACCGATGCAATGGGCCAACCCGTCCACGCGCATTCCGCAGCGACGTTACGCAGCTGTGATGCCGAAAATGCTGCGGCAGACATCGAAAGCACCCTGCGCGATGTCTATGACCGATATATCGGTCGGCTCAAAACACGGCTGCAAATATTCGTTGCAAAATCGAACGTTCATTTGTGCTTACTCGAGCGATTTATTTGAGTTCGAAATCGTATTCGGCTTGTCGATCTGTGCGTGTCTCGTGTAGCTTTCGGTCAGAAGTGATCGGGCCGCGGTATCGAACGGAGCTCCGTCGAGGTCTGTTTGCGGAATTGATGGTTCCCTCGGGATAGTGGATTTTAACTTCAAACATGGTGTGTAAAGGCTAACAGGCTTTCTTATTTTATAATTCTTATTTATGATTTATATGGTAAAAGACAATTTTAACGTTGGTTTTCCAGGAACCCAAAATCGGCAAACTCAGACGTCCCTCGACGACGATTGATTACGGTGCGCAAATATATCTTTATTATTAATTTTAAAGATAAATGAATGGCATTTCGTGATCTTAAAGTAAAATTAATATTTTCAGTGAGAAGCTATGACATGCCAAATGACGTCCACAAGCCGGACCACTGTCTCAGCTTCGTTTTCCAATACAAAACGAGCTTCATCGCAGCAGTGATGTCCATCGTGATGGTTGCCTGCTTCATAATGATGATGATTTACGTTACTCTTCAGTCAGGTACACCTAACATTTTTAAAATTATCAATTAAGTATAGGACGTTTTAAAATTCGCTGCTTGCATCGTTTGTAGAGAGCTACTTCGCTCATCCGTTCTCCGATCCGTCACCATCCAATGAAGAGTCGTCGATGTTATCGAAGCTTTCGCTGAGAGTAGATCCAAAGGTGAAAGATTTCGTCGTGGCCGTGGAGACCGACGAGGATGACGTCTGGCCGGATCTGATTACGCCAGACGACTTTGAGTCGAATCGAATAAAGCGACAGATATACGGCCGGCAGCAACCTGCGGGTCCGGATTGCTGGTCAAAAATGGACGAGTGCAAAGTGATATTGGATGGTGAGTTCTTCATTTGTTTCACTGTAGAACTGATAACATTAAACTATCTTCTTTATTTTTTTATATAATTGTGCTTAATAAAAAAATTATAATTTTACAGTTTTCATAGAAATTATATTATCTTTATAAGAGATTTAAATTATTCTATTCTACTGTAGATTTTGAATATGCCCCAGAATTAGAATGAAGTGTTGTAATTTTTATTATAAAATTTTTCTTCGCTCATTATTAAAATGATATTATTTTTAAAATTATGTTAAAATAGTAAAACATTGACGAATTTCGAACATTATGAATTTATTTTTAGTACTATACTCACTCTTCATATTTCTAAGCACTAATGTTTAATATCACATATACAACAATTTCAAACGTTTCAATTGATTACGATGAACTATCCAGGCGTGCGAGGCATCACGAGAACCGTGCACAATAGGATGGACCGTCTCCAGGAGGCGCTTACCCAGCGGGGTATCCTCAAGAACACGGACCCGAAGGACGCAGCGTTCCGCAAGATCTTCGAGTGCCTTCAGTGCCGCAATACCATCAACCACAACAACAACAACAATAACAACAATAATAATAACAACGACAATAACAACAAAGGTATGGACATGTTCATGCCGGGCTTCAGTCGAGCGCAGCAGCACGACAGCATCAGCGACCTGCTGCCCTTCTTCGAGAACCACGCTTACTCGGACGATCACGAAAACGACAGGGGTGAGGAGTACAGTAGCGAGGAAAAGGCGCCGGCGCCTGTCGTCCCGAAGAAGATGAAAGAGGAGCGCACCGAGAAAGTACCGAAGACGCCGCCCCAGTACGCGACTCAGTACCACAACTATATGACGAGTAACTCGAAGGGGGTCCCCGACGGCCACAAAACCCCGGAGAATCAGCATAATTCGACCGCCGTGGGAGGCAGAGGTATTTAGTTTGTTTTGTATTGTTATTAAATAATAAGTAATTCGATAAACGTAGAAGATGAAAAAGACGTAACATTCAATAATTGTGCATGAAAGTTTTTTTACTGCTTATTAAATAGGTAGTATTCGGATGTATAATATATTACATGGATACATCGCGCAATAAAAACATTTTTGATATTATGCATATAGTATAATATTTTTACCGCGATTACATGTATTTGTGAAGTTCCCATTGAAGCTTTTTAAATCGACTTTTCGTATAGGCGCGAGTGGAATTTATCAAAAATATTTATATATTCGTTAATATAATCTTTTTGTTATAAATGAGAAATAAAAAATATTGCCTTATACTTTTCCTAAGAAAAATAGTCATCGTTAGTAGAAGCTATATAGATGGTAATTATGAAAGATATCTATTAGACGTTTGCCGATGTTTTTACTGTAGAATTAGCGGATCGAGTACAAGCTTCAACGGGAGTAAATAGATATACATATCATTATCGGCCGGCCGAGCGCCCAGGAGAAGTAGGTAAAGTAAATTAATATTTTTTTCGCTAGTAAAAGGCTTTCCCCTAATATAAAATCTTTTTCAACTCGATCGCAAAATTACACACATAAGTATATAAGAAAAAAAGCAAAAAATTTAATACCCACCCTCACGATCGGCCGTTATCTCTCACCGCGCGCACCTGTGTCTGTCTCATTCTTTTTCAGCGACACGGGACGAGTCTCAGGTGACGCGCAACGTCGACCCGATTATCCTGCCGACCGCGGAGACGACGAAGACGAGCCAACAGATACAGTTCAGCCCGCAGAGCTCCATCAACGTTGGGAGCAGTGGCTGGCCGTCGATACCGGTGTGCTTTTACGGGCCCCCATCGTCCTCGAATTCCTATCAGCAGAAGCAGACGCCCAACGGTGTCCCCTTCTTCTTGCCCTACGGCGCTACGCCAGGTAATTCAAGTCTCCCTTTCTATACGTGCATATACGTACATATACGCCTGCGTGTCGTCTGCGCTGGAGTCTGTACTATTGTGCTGTGCTCGGTCGGGCGAGTCGGATTTTCAACGAGCTGGCTGGGGGCTGGGTTGAATGTGCTGGGAGTTTGGAATTGTTGTGAATTGGATTTCACGAGGAGCTTTTATTTCTGGGTGAATATTTGTTTATTGTTAGATTATTCAAGCTTTTTGTGGGAATTTATAATAGAGTTGTTTTTAATTAAGCGATTCATATAATTATAGTAAGCATTCTATTGGACCGGGGAAATGGCTGGAGAATTGAAAAAGTTCTTTAACGACTATGCTCTTATTTTGAAAATATTTTTTGGCAAAGGCATATATGCTTATTCCCTAAGACTTATACTCAATCAGTTCATTTTTCTAGTAATTTGAATTAGCACATGTACGTTTAGAAAGTCCGTGATTTTACATGAAAAGCAAACATTTTTATTTAATATTCGCTAATTCTATTAACTTTCACGTATTACTCTGGTTGTTTTGACATATTTTCTGAAACACTCCGCAGCATCGCTTTTGCACATTTATTTTTATTGTACAAATTTTATACGGACGCATTCTCTCTTTTAGTTTTCCCATTCTTCAATTAAAAATAGACAATAGCGTTATAATCAATAGGAACTAATAATATACCACATTTTAAATATAGATTAAAGCTCTAACTGCTTTGATTGAAATCACAATTAAAAAATTTTAAAAATATCTTACCCATTTTCCAGGCGGTGCGCCCTCAAGTCAGAATATGAAATTCTTTGGTCCGAATGGTCAACCGATCTTCTTCCCACCGAATTTCCCCCCACAGATGATGTCGCAATACCAGTCCAACCCACAGTCCTTCCCGCAATCCCCGCCCTTATCACAGTTTTCACCGCATGGATCACCCTCGTTCTCTCAGTCCTCACCGCAGTTCCAATCACAAGGATCACCACCGTTCCCATCACAAGGATCACCACCGTTCCCATCACAAGGATCACCACCGTTCCCGATACCGGCGCCTGGCACGGATCAGCGTAACCCGCCATTCTACTGCACCTTTATGCCAACACCACCAACACCACAGCAGCAACAACAGCAGCAGCAGCAGCAGCAACCACAGCAACCGCAGCAACCGCAGCAGTTCCCGTGGGTTCCGCCGCCTGGATCACTATATCCAATGGGCGACTTCGAGCGTAACTTCGTGGGAATGAGCAAAGACGGCGGGCAGCCCAAGTCTAGCCAAGTAACCGAGGAGAAGAAGCAGACCAGCGAGCCGAAGACGACATATGATTCGTCCGATGAGAAGTACTGGCCTGCAGGTATAGGAAAATACGTTTGCATTATTTGCAATCTGTAAACTATATTGCTGCATTCTTGAATTTCAAGAGAAGTTATCAAAAATATTATCTGGTTTAATAGAATGGATTATAGTTTATTTTATTTATTTATTTATTTATTATTATTTTGAATCATTTAATATTACTCTTTAATATTGCTACAACATGTTTCTTCCTTCTCTTCAGAATGTAAGGGTTTCTGGTGCAACCCGCCCTACCGCAAGTGCATCTCAGTACACGAACGCTGTGACGGCAAAGTCGACTGCATGGGCGCTGAGGACGAGATGGATTGCCCTAACCTGGGCTACTACTCTCAATTCCGAAACAACATGCCCGGTTACGACGCTTGGATGGACCAATGGCGGCGCGCGAACCCACCGCCTGTGCGCAACTACGATGACTACAGGAAGCCCGAGATGATGAACAGAGCGGAGGAAGGAGAAAAGCAGCAGCAGGGTATGGACCCAGCGATGCCGACGTTCATGCCACCAATGTTCATGCCCCCGGCGCAGCCCACGAACATGCCACCGGCGCAGCCGACACCACAGAGCGCAGGCGCAGTCGAATCGACGACGTACCAGATTGCGGTGCCCGATATGCCGGAGAGGTTCGCCTGCAAGAGGTAAGGAGGAGGCAGTGGTCTCGGTTTGAGCTACGAAGTTGAATGAAATTATCTTTTATTTCTGTGGGGAATTAGACAATTGTGAAATGTTATTATGGTTTATAAGTTATACATGAATTCTGTCAGATACGAGAGAATGACAAATGTTAACTGAACAAATTTATTTCAGAATCGTTCAAATGATTGCAATCGAGAAGCGTTGCGATGGTGAAGTCGATTGCGAGGATGCGTCAGATGAGGAGGAATGCACGTGCAAGGATTACCTCAAAGGCAACTATCCGTCAGCAATATGCGATGGTCACGTTGATTGTCACGATGCAAGCGATGAAAAGAATTGCGGTAATGTATATTTTATGGTTCTATTGGCTATTCTGATTATTAGAATGATTTATATATAGTTAGTTCATAAAACAGAAAGCACGAAATCTTATGTCAAAATAATTAATAAATATAAAGATTGTTTTCTTTTTCAGACATGTGCAATGAAGATCAATTCCACTGTTATAGGAGTGGAAATTGCATTCCTAAACGAAAAAGATGCGATCAAGTCATGGATTGTGACCTGAACGAAGACGAGTTAGACTGCAGTAAGTGTTCTTTGATTACTTCTTATCGAAAGATGTACTTTGGTCATTATACAAGTACTACAAGAACTCGACGTACGCCTTATAAAGCTATCATTTTGTGATTATAGTTGCATTGACCGATGGTCGCCAATTAGCCATGGACCTGGACAAACGACCTATCCTTAAAACTGAGGGCGTTCTGAGTCGCTACGACAAGGGTGTCTGGCGTAACACCTGCTTCAAGACTGACTTCCACGACAGCACAAAGCGAATCGCTGCTGGACAGAAGGTTTGCGAGTATCTCGGTTTCAAGTGAGTATATTATCGTTATTTTAAAAAATAATCTCTTCACCAGTTTCAGGATCTTTATTAGACAATAATTATTACATTTTTTAATACTTCACAGAAACGCGGATTACCGAAACGTCAACGAAGTGACTGTGAGCACGGCCAAATTGCCGGAGGTGATGACGATGCAACAACAGGTGTCGCCGTACTTCTACCAACCCCAGCTGAATCGTCCCGCTCGCCAGAGCAACAACACTTGCAACGGCTTGTTCATCCGCTGTAAACCAACTCTGGACCGGAAGCTCAACGTCCATCTGAAGATCGACCCAAAAACCAAGGAACGCAGCTACACCTGGCCGTGGGAGGCGTCCATCTTCGTAGACGGCAAGTACCACTGCTCGGCTGTCCTTCTGGAGAATCATCTGCTCCTCAGTAGCGCCAAGTGCGGCGATGACATTAAGTAAGTGTTGTATCGTGAAGGCCAATATGGGGTCGCAGTGTGGCGGGTTGTTAACTACAATTTTGTGGTTTTTAGTCTGCGTAACAATTTCACGACTGCTCTGCTTGGAGTGTCATCGCCTGACATGCCGTTCGATAGTCCTTATCAACAGCTGACACCAATAGTAGACATCAAACCACTGAAGAATTCAGATGCGTCGTTGTTCTGGCTGAAGGATCCCGTGAAGATGACGCGTAATGTTCAACCGCTGTATCTGGAGAAAAAGTAATGTTAAATATAATGCAGGAAATTATTATATCTACTGTCCAAATAAATCAATATATTAATGAAAGAAACGCGTTGAAAATGATTGCAGGATCTTCCCACCAGCTCCAGAGGATACGTGTGTTGCATTGGGAGTCAACGAGCATCACCAGAGAAAGATGAAGTTCCTAAAACCTATTGTGGACAACTGTCCTAAGTGTCATAGGTGTTACATTGAAAAGAGCGAGACATCCACGTGCTCGGTACAGTCATCAAACTTAATTTTCTGACCAATGTATTTAAAGATTACGTTAGCAACTAATAAATAAATTTATCCTTTCGATAATTTAGAAAGACAATTCGACAAGCGAATGGAGCGGAAATGTCGTGTGCTTAAGCAACGGCGGTTGGTATCCGGCTGCTGTTTTCCACAACAAAGACGAAAGCTGTGGCTTTGCATCGAAGCAAATTCTCAACAGTATCGACTACATACACGCCCATCTCTCTCAAGCTATTGGTAAAATTACATTTTCTTATCGAATTTAGGTAAATTAAATTGTATTTAATCTAAAGGTAAATTTAACCTACTTAAAAATATATAACTTCGACATTTAAAATTTGACATATCAAATTAGTTTCAAATAGATATATTTACAACGCTATATTTTATGGAGAATAAATAATTAATATAACAAGAATATAATGTAAACAATAATAATAGGTATATATCGATTATTTCTATAGTGTATGTGATACACTATTTTCATACAAGACAAATATAAATGCAACGTATGCGATTTTCCAATTAAATGACAAAGATTCTTCGAACACTAATAAGCAATGGCGGCTTCTAAATCGTGAATCGAGCGCAGTAAAATGTAGATATATCTAACGCGTGAAATTTTTTCACTCGATCCAGATGAAAAGGTGCAGCCGGTCGACGAGCCCCCCTGCGAGGGCATCAGGTGCTCGCTCGGCCAGTGCGTGCCGTGGGAGCGCGTGTGCGACGGTAGCCACGAGTGCCGAGACGGCGCCGACGAGAGCCCCGAGCACTGCCAGAAGATGAGGGACCGCTGCGAGAACGACGTTATGGAGTGCAGTGAGTTATTTGACCTTTTGGATGAATCTTTTTTTAGATGTATAGTTCAGATCTGATGCTTTAGGGCTGTTGGTAGATTGTGTTTGTGCATAGCTTTGAAGGTGCTATTACATAATTATTATTTTTATAGTTTATATAAAATTAGTAATTTCGTAGCTTATTGGTATAGCAGATGATTATTATTCATAATTAACTTAAGTTTTTTAATAATATATATTACTTTTTCTGAGAAATTAATAAATGTATGCAAAAATGAGGTCTTTAAAAATCAAAATTATAGATATAAATATAATAAACATCATCATTATAAGAATGATTTAAGTTTATGTTAATCTTATAATGTAATAGATTGTATAGTTTAAAATCAGAATATCATGTATAGATTGTATATTGATATATTATACAAAAAATAATTTCTATATTTTTACAAAAGCAATTGTGTAGTCGAATTATATTTTAAACAAGATGAATAACAAACTGTAATCTCTATACTTCTTAAGAATCAATAGAAAAACGTGGGCTAGTCATTAGAAGAATAGATTTTTTTTTTGGTTTTACGAAACATACGAATAATATCTTTAAATATTTGTAAATTAAACTGTGGTACTATGTCAACTACCATTTTTTTGTATTCTCGTTTTAGAATGTTCTAGAAGTGAAATGCGCTGCGGCGACGGCAAGTGCATCGAGAAGCAGATGTTCTGCGACGGCAAAGTCGATTGCGCGGACGGTACCGACGAGCCAGCCAGTTGCAGTTGCGGCGAATATTTGAAAGTGACCGAACCTCATCGCGTCTGCGATGGCCGTCGTCACTGTTACGACAAGTCAGACGAAGACTGGCGTCATTGCTTGTGCAAGGATTCTAGTTTCAAGTGCGAAAAGTAAGTAAATACATAATAAGATCAAATTTTGTAATAGGATTTATTACAACAAGTATATTCAACTTCAAGTTTGTTTGGTTATTTATTATCTTTGCAATTAAATTGGTTACTTACATTTATGGTCGATTAATATACCAGTCTGAATTATTTATTTTACTCGTTTTTAATTTGCTTTGCATGACACACGTATTGCTGTTATTTTATTATTGAATTATTTTGTTAAAATGTTATTTATAGGTAACTTTCACATTCAATTTTATTTTTCTCGGACCCTTAGTTATTCTTTAATGTAAGACATTAGCTTTCAAGTGTGAAGTTCTTCAAAGTCATGAAGATATGCACTTTGACTTTAACATATTCAAATATTGGATATTTGTCCAAGGTCTCACTTCGTGAAAGAACAACCTTCAATGCATTTTAAGAAGCTTTTTGAAATAGATGATACTTTGTCATATATTTTAAAATCTATAGTTTGAAATAGAAAATTACTGTCAGTATCCTAGTATATTTAAACATTGGATTTATAAAAAGAAAATTTAATTCAAAACGCTCGTCTAGAAGACATTTAAATTTAAAAATTATTTTTTACTCACGCAAAACTATTTTACTTGTAGAAGTCCGTATAATGGAACGGTGGTGTGCATACCTCAAGATTTTGTTTGTGATGGCGACGTTGACTGTCCTCAAGGAGAAGACGAAATGGAATCTGTTTGTCATGCTATCAAAATGGACAACAGAGATCCGTAAGTGTACCTTTTCATAAATTAATGATTGTTCTATTTGTTAGTTTGCTATTCACTGTTTAATTTATTTCATAAACTACCGAACTTGTAAACTATAGCAATGAGATTTTGTCTTGAAGAAAAGTTTGATTATGATTTTATATTAATTGTAAAAAATATATATTAGACTATCATTATTTATATTTCTGTTATTTATTTTGATTTAAATACATAGACATATAAAGTAATCCGTTATTAATAACATTTAACGTAAAAATCTTTAAATACATTGACACGATTTGTCCGTCTCTAAGAAAGTTTTAAGTAACGTTCACTATACCCTTGAAAAAAGCACCCCTTACCATTTCGCAAGCTACAATACGATAACGAACGATTGCAGGAAGGGCAAGGGCGAGATGATGCGTCGCTCATACGGCATGCTGCACTCGGAATGCTTCCCCCGACCGATTCAGTCGCAGCGCGAGGTGATCAACGCGTGCACGCGACTGGGCTACACCTCGGGCATGCTCGTCGACGGCAGTCAGCCCTCGGAGTCGCAATACCTGCCGCGCAACGACTTCTACATGTTCCAGCTGAACAATTACACCTGGATGACGATGCGCGACGACGTCTCCTTCGCCGTCTGGAAGAAGCCCGAGACCAGTTGCTATCGGCTCTTCGTGCACTGCTTCTGATTGATCGTTTCTTTTTTTTTAATCGTGTATTTATTTGAGATTTTTTTATAATTATAGATGTAAGTTTTGTAATGTTTGTTTAATAAAAGTTCGAGTGTGTTTATAAGCGTTGTGTATTGTGTTTCATTGTTTGTGGAATTGGGAATTAGAAAATGAAGGAGGATGCGGGATAATTGGATGAGATTTTTTGATGGTAGTTGACATTTTAAACAACCCACGAAGAAATTGAAAAATGGTTAGTCATTTCTTGATTAGTATCTATGGCCATGAACTAACTAGTATTTTCTATTATTTTAAATTTATTAGATTGATTCATGATTTATATATTTTTAATTTCAACATTCTATATTTCTTAATATAATATTTGGCTTGACGGTCTTTCCGTAGACATATTCAACAAGAAAGACTATAGCAAGAATATATGGTTTATATTGTTTGAAATAGAATTTTATCTTTTAGATCCTGCTAAAATCTGATTTGCTCAATTTTGTATGTAAATTAAAATAGAATCTTTTCATGATAATTAAACTAAAGTTGTCGCTATTGATAATAATGAGATTTTTTACTTCTTATAACAATTAAAGGAACTATGAGATGCTATAATTTTTAAATTTGATACAAAATATAAGATCATTATAATCAACAAATTGCACATTTTACACAAACTCACGGAATAAAATAAAACTATATGTCGATTCATAAATAAAAAAAAACCAAACATTTTTATTTAAACTGGTTAGAGTGTACACTATTACTCTGACATTACTTTAAAATATTCCAGTTTTTTACACGTGAAGTCTGTTGTCGAACAATGCTTTATATTAATTTGACTATAAAAATCATAAATTAGTGATTTTACTAGTAACGTAGACAATCAATATTTTTTCCTTTGAAGATATCTCATAGAGGATTAGAAAAAATTGAAGATTTTAGTGATTTAATTTTTTTCAGCAGATTATATAATGTTTAAAGCTGTTATCGATCTCTGTTATCATTAAATATCATTAAATATAATTCAATTTCATTGAGAGCTCGTGAAAGGTAAACTCGTATGATTAAATTATAATGAGAAAAGTTATAAATTAAAATGGAAAAAGATATGAAAAAAATGAAGACGGAAAATCAACAGGTAATTATAGGCGTTTCAGATTTTCTATTTTGAATAGCAATTATGATTTTGTTTATAAACTCTTAAAACTGAACATTTATTTTTCTCATGATCTTTATTATAAATTAATATAGTTAGTATCATTAGGTATATATTTTACAAAAATAAAATTTTGATTAATAATCATTATTTACAATTTAAATTAAATTAATGGTGTCTAATCATAAGACTGATACACGATTAATCGCAAATTAACATTTAAAAAAAGATTATCATGCAAATATTGATTATTCCGTCGAACTAGATTCAAAGGCATTAAATTACAAAAATAGAAAGATGAAAGCGATAAAAATTCGGCAGATATTAATAAAACTTTTACTGCTAAATATAACTCACAAATTTGACAGTTCGCCGACGATTTGCGGGCTTCTTCATAATAGGTAAAAAAAAATTGGCCGGCCATCGAACGACCGTTATCACGCTCGATAGTGAGCCTGCAAATAAAGCAAACAACTTTTTGCCGATTTCGTTCATCTGCTCTTTCTCTCTCCTAATGTGTGTTAATCCGCGAGTCAGTATTGTCAGTGCGTTATTCGGCAAAAGATGACCTCGACGTCGGGCGAGAGTACACCGCTCTTGTCACGGAGATTGTCGTATCCCACAGGCAAGCTGGGTACGAGGCACATGCAGATGTTTCTCGTCTTCCTGGGCATAGCCATAGGGTATGGGATTCGGGTCTGCATGTCCGTCACGATTGTAGCCATGACCGACGCCAAATCAGCGAATCCTAACTTTCCGGTATGTGTATATAATTGTAATTTTGTTTTTCTTTTTGTACAATTCAAAATTTAATACCATAATACATTGATATGGTGGTATTATTTGAAGACGCCTTTGTTTGGATTAGTATTTTTCCGTTGCAGATAAAATTTTGTCAAATAAGTTATTTATTTATTTATGATTAGATTATAATAGTATTATTTTATGTGACTCGTTTAACAATCCATGATCATCTCTCGAATTTGGTATCACTTTTTCAAAATTTTCCAGTTTTTATTTAGAACATCCATAATATGCCTATTTATTCAAGTAAATAATTCAATTCATACTAATAATATTCTTCAATTATAAAATAGTTTTACACTACATTAAATTATTTGTTCGTTTGCCGACTTAATTATTTAAAATTATTAATAATAAGCTACTTATATGTTCGGAGTATATTTCATTATAGTTATCTTAAAAGTTTGTCCGTTGAAGAATACGATACACGCGTATGTTTCTGATAAAAATGATTTAGGGCCCATTTCTCTAATGTTCCAGAACAGTCACCGTTTTTCTCACTTGCACAGTAGCAATGATTACTTCGATTAATTTGACTTCTTACTATTTTACATTATCTTTGATTTATACTTAATTTAACAACGCTCAACAGATATTCAATTCAATTATTTCTGCAAACAAAACTCTTAAATCTTTTACAGCAGCACACTAACCTACACGATAAGCCTATATATTCCTCTTTAATTAAAACCGATTCGCTCGACAGGATTTCAATTGGTCGCCGAAGCAGAGCTCCCTCGTACTGAGCCCCTTCTTCTGGGGCTACGTGTTGACGCAGGTGCCCAGCGGCTACCTCGTGACCTCGCGCGGCGCCCAGAAGCTCTTCTCCTGCGGCATCTTCGTGTCATCCCTGCTCAGCCTAATCACGCCGACGATGGCCATAAAATTCGACTGGATACCCATGATCATCTGCCGAGTGATCACTGGACTCTCGCAGGGCTGCGTGTTCCCGTGCGTGCAGACGCTGCTGTCGAGATGGGTGCCGCCTGGCGAAAGGGCGAGATTAGGTATCGAGCAAATTTTTACTGTTAGTTTTACTGTAAGGATTACTATACCAAGATATAAATAAATACTTCCGGGATTATTGCACTGGAAATTTTCAGTTTTGCTTGGAAATTTCTGATAATTATTTTATTTCAAGTAAACCAATTATTATTTGCAACATTATTGAAATATAGCTTTTTTTATTTACGATATGGTAGCATAAAGTTGCAGTACCAAACAGATGCGCGACTTGCGAGCTCAAGTCCAAAGGACGGTTTGGAGCGCCGATCGAGTTCGACGCCTCTGATTATGGTCGTCGACTCGCGGATTATCCAAGATTTGCCGTCAGTTGCCTAGTATTTTTCAAAATAATACTGGAAAAATCCGGTTCGCTCTATTTTTCGCTTACACATGTGTATATAATTTAAAAAAAATAGAATACTTATTATTCACAATCTCTTTATTAGGATTACGTATTATATACAGAGTTGCTTTTATAAATTATAAAATATTTCTGTCAATATTTGATAAAAGTTTACTCGAATACATTGGATAAATTACTCTTAATTATTTCTTCCAGGCGCGTTCGTAATGAACGCCGGCATATTCGGTACCGTCATCACCATGCCCATATCCGGCACACTGTCAACTTCGCGGTTCGGCTGGCCGAGCGTCTTCTACATCTTCGGTCTGTGCGGCATAGTCTGGAGCGTCGTGTTCTTCTTCGTGGGCGCGGACGAGCCCTCCGAGCATCCGACAATCTGCCCCGACGAGCAGCGCTACATTGACGGTAGTCTTGGAAGATTGGATAAAACTTCCACCTCTGAAGTACCATTAATTTACGTTTAAAAAATCCGCGTTCAAGTCGCTCTTTGAATATGCATGAAATTTATCGAAACGTTGCTGGAATGGTAGGGTAATGAATGATTCTTGCTTTTAGAAACCTAAGATACCATGGAGGGCTATCTTGACTTCTGGCCCAATGTGGTCGTTACTGATTGCTCATTGCGGAAGTAATTGGGGATTTTATGTGCTTCTAACGGAGATGCCTACGTATATGAACAATATTCTCAACTTCGACGTTTCAAAGGTTTGTACCTATATATGTTTTATGACGTTATAATTATAGATTTCGAATCAATTGAAACTGCATTAAGAAATTTTCACACTATAAATATTTTGACAATATAGAGGTGAGTGAACTTTAGCGAAATATTTAAACCTGCCAGATAATATAAGGCAGACAAAGTTAAACAAAGCTTGACTGGAATTTTTGTAAATGCAATTTTTTTGTTAACCAATTTATCAATTCTCAGATGAGGATCACGGTAAAGTGATCGAAACTTCGGCAGAAAAATTACATATTTGAGTGTTTTATTTTTGTGCCACCTTTCTTAATAAGTGGACAGTGCGACCGGTTATTTCAAAACTACATTAAAAATAAAAATAAGCATCTAAAATACTTGCACAGAGTGGTCTCGTCTCTACCCTACCCTACATGGCGAACTGGCTCCTGATGTTCCCGATCGCCTGGATGTCGGACTTCGCGCTGCGTAAGGGTGTCTCGGTGAGCCGCGTCCGGAAGACCAGCAACACCGTCGGTATGTTCGTACCGGGCTTGGCGCTTCTGGCCATGTGCCTGGTGAAGACGGACGACACGGTCGTCTTCGTGCTGATTCTGACGATAGCGATGGGATTCAGCGTTGGCACAGCCTGCGGCTACCAGATCAACCACATTGATCTCAGTCCAGCGTTCGCTGGTACCCTAATGTCCATCACCAACACTGCTGGCAATATGTTTGGTTTCATTGTTCCGCTGGTCTGCGGCGTGGTCATTGACACTCCGGTACGTTTTATTGCTAGTTGGTTATTTATGTCTTTAGGGAAAGAGCTTGAATGAGTATTTGAGAGAAAAGACGACAATTTCATGCATAATTTTATAATGAAGTTGAATAATAGTAAGACTAAATGTAATTCTAAGGAGTTAAATTCCTTTCCATAATTTTTCAATTGTACCCTGATCTACTTATATTCAAATCGTTTTAAATTTTTCATCGTTAAATCTTTATGCTTGTAAATTAAACTATGCCTCTATCAAATTGTATTAGATATTTGATTACATAGTTTGTGTGTATCTCTAGTTGTAACACGATAAGCATCAATATCCAGAAGTCATAAAGCAATAAAAATACCTGATCAACTTTGTGGCTACTGTTTTTTTAATAAAGAAATTGCTTTACTTATCGAGTGTTTCATATATCATTATTGATCGGTCGAAATTTCCTTTTCCTTAAATATTCAAGCACGAAAATGTAAACAGAATATTTATTAAACAAATAATAGGCACTTCAAAGGTGATTTAGTTGCTTCAAAAATGAATTTGTTATTTTCTATTATACTTTAAGGTTTACAAAATTTATAATATTCTGAATTGAAGTAGTAATAATACCTAACTCATGATGTTTTTAATTTACAGACAAACGTTACCCAGTGGCGCATTATCTTTTACATTACGTCTTTCGTCTACTTTGCAACGAATATAGTCTTCGTATATTACGGTAAAGCTGATATACAGTCCTGGAGCGAGCCGAACGTTGCTAACAGTCAGAACCGGCCGCGAGTATCGAGACTTTCCATAGTTTACGACCCGACGTCCGTCGTTATCGTCGAGACGCTCAAACCTTGACTCTGCGATCGCGATACAATCCGACCGAGCAGACTGTAGATTCAATATCTGTTACCTGAATAATCTCGCTTTGCTTTGCTGCCGATAAAATTACGATTTTCGAATTGTAATAACAATAAAGCAATAAGAGTAATCGGATTGAAAGTGTACTTGACACATTGAGATCGAAATGATCCAATAAATTGAGATTTGAAATCGATAGATGTTTTAAAAATGATCTCAAGAATCTTTAGAAATATTTTTTAAGTATTTATTACATCCATAAATTTTAAAAGAAATTTTCCAAATGTATTGAGTGATATTATCGTTGATCTCTTTAATAATGTAAACATTGTTTTCTCATAAAATTTTTATTTCGTCATTGAATTTTCTAGATTGAATCATTAAGTTATTTAACTGGTTGGAATAACAATTATATATTCCAGGTAAAACGTGAATACAGGCGAGATGTTAAAGAATGAATATATTCTTTTTTAAAAAATCGAATAAATTATTGTTAATAATCTCCCCGGTAGAAATTTCTCTATCGAATTGTTCTCTATCAAAATTTCTAGGAGCTTAACAAATGGCTAGTAAAAATAGCTAATTTTGGGTGTTAAAACGATTATTTCGGTCATATTGTCTATTGAATGGAGATAGCACAACCGTAAAGTGTTTTAACTAAATTTTCTCTGTAATTTAATGATGTATTTAAAAACAAATATTAAAAAAAATAGCTAACAAAAATGATGATTTTTCCATTTGATTCTGTCTATCTCACTTCTCGCATGAATGGCAAGCCTCTGACTACTGATTTTCTAAATAAATTTTTTTTAAATAAATAAACTACTGTAAACCTGTGCAAAAACTTATTCTATTATTCTGTCTATTAAAAATGGTGAATAGGATCGGAAAAATTGTTTCATCGATGGATAGAAATGGCCAAGAGAAGTGTCTAGTTTTTGATGATTATTGGTGAAACTAGCTATTTATTAGGCAAATACTGGAATCGAGCTCCACCAGGGCTAGTAAAATTAAAATTTTTAATTTAATTCATATATAATGTCTGTGATTTTCAATGTAACCAAAAATATATTACATAATAAAAATTAATTATGATAGTTTTGTTAATGAATGTTGATGTTATTAACAAGGAGATGCCACGACCTGCGGTTCTCGGATAAGCTCAAACTCTGAGATATTTTCTTATATATTGAGAATAGAGGATGTTGTTTGCATGATATAACTGTTTGTAAAATTCAATTATAAAAAAATCTGTAAAAAAAGTCTGTTCTTTAAACATTGCTATCTTTTAGATAATGTTTAGAAACAAAAAAAGTAACAAATTACCTTAGGCATACAAATATAACGATAACGCTGCGTATTGTTAATGATACAGAATGTGCAATTTTGAAGAAAACAAAGCGAATGAAAGCTCTTAGCACATCCAAATTTAATTAAAATGGAAACTCTGCGCAAATATAACTTTTTTCATGCTTAAACTAAGTATTGATGCTGTAAGAAAATTTTAATCTAATAATGCAATTCTTGAACCAAACATTGTTATTCAATAAAAACAAATATATATGTACAAATAAAGACGTTCATGGCTGTTCATCTGGGTCTTTGAATATCTAATTACTATATAAAATGTTTCCCAATCCTATTACTTGCAAGCACTACGATTTTGCAAGAACCACATAAACCATCCCCACAGCGCATTTATTTCTTCCATCCATCTCCCGCGTTTCATCAACTCTCACCTCCTATATAAGTAATTCGCTGATGAATTTCGCACAACTTTCCACTACCTGGCGATTGCGAAATCGCCACGGGACAGGCGGCAGCACTTCTACATATATAACATGCGCGCTCACGCGCCGGTAGGATCAAGATTTTGGGGGACGACGGTACACGCAGCAGCCAAGCTATACCTATAACACGCAGCAGCGGCAGTAGCAGCAGCAGCAGATGAACGAACGCGCGCGGAGGGACGTCGTCGTCGTCGACGACGAGAGAGCACAAGAGCGCGCTGTGCGCTGCTCGCTATTGTTTTCTCGAGTGGCACTCGCCGGTTCAATGCTCGCGCGCTCCGGCGCGCTGCTGCTGCTGCTACCAGATGTGCTGCTGCCGCGAGGTAGGTATATAGGTGTGCGCGAACGCTTCTATATATATACGCATGTGTATAGGTAGCACAGCGGAGGCGAAGCTACCGAGCTCATTTTTCCCTCGCGCTGCCGCGTTTTTGTGATCCCCATCCCCGCTTCCACCTTTTCCGCCTGCCCGCGATTTTTTTTCTACCCTCGCTGCACTCCGCGCGCGTACTTCCTTTCTTCTGTGCCTTGTACCGCACCTTCTTTTTATTTTTTTTTGGAAATTCACAAGCGAGCGGGCTTGTGTCTCTCGGCCGCGACGTCAAAGGTGAGCGCAAAAGGTGTATGGTTGAGAGAGAGCGAAGGCGAAAATTGGAAGGTTTTTTATTGAATTGAAATCGCTTTAAAATTTGATGCTGAAAGGAGGCTGACGTACATAAGGCATATATAGGAGAGATAGCGCGCGAAGCGAAGAATGCCCTTCGTGTCTTTGACGCAGGTTTCTCGTTCGCCGCGTGGCTTTGTGGTGGATTTTTGTGTGCGCTCGCGGTTTCTGGGTCGCTCGGGGAACTCAAATTCACTTGGACAATTCGAATTTTGTAAAAGTCGAATCATTATTTACGGTATTTTATCGCGAAAGTTGAATATAGATATATTTTATTGTTTACAATAGTTGTATTATTTATAAAAAAGCGATCGATGCAACAATTTAATTGATTAATTTACTCATTTAATTTCTTTATACTACATATTTTACAAAGTTGGTCTTGGTACATATCGGTGATTCTCGGCAAAAGTACTCAGTTTTACATGTAATCTCCGTTAACCCTCTTCATTGAATAATAATTAATGGACGTCTCGTAATTTTTAATTTCACTATATGATATTCTAGTAATTTGGGTTACATTCTTGTAAAAAATCTATTTTTTGAAAAAATTCAAGATTTTATATTATAAAGATAATAAAATATCTACGGAGGTTACAAAAACAAAAAAACGGTACTTTTTCGAAGAATCAACGATATATTTTCTGACGACGTTCTAAGCCAATGAAACGAGTGTGAATTAATCGTGAAAAAAATCTATTTACATGTACCTATATGTAAAACATATTTTCTTTCGTAAATGAAAGAAGTAAACGACGGTAAATAACGTTAAAATAGGTCAAATGTCGCGGTGTCTAATTAATTGCGTCGTGCTTACAATAATTATGCCCTTGATTGCCTGCTGATGATTGAACGCGCCGCGCATTTGCTCTGACAAGATTGATGAGGATGTAATCGATATTAGCTGTTCTGTGTGTCGTGTAACCATCCGCCCATCTCTAATAATTTCAAGTTGAGACAATTGATGGGTTTAATCTGGTGGCCAAATAGCCCCTGATTGTTTGATCAAGGAATCCTGTAAACTGACTTTTATCATTTCTCGTAATTAAAACTGTCGATAATATAGAATAATATAATTATGAAAATGAAAATATAAAAATGCATTAATCGAGCGTTTTATTTAATTAAAATATTCTTTTTGACTCATTGTTAATAAGTTAACAATAGCTTCGTAATAAAAAATATATAGAAAAGAATACTTTTAATATACTTCCAAAGTAGCGCACTTTATAACTTTCTTAGCTAGATTTCACGAAATTTCTATTTATTCTTATCCATTTCCCTTTTAAAATTGGCAACGCTCGACAAGCCTCGCGAATACCTAAACATTTTATAATAACCACTATACACAAAGGCTGAATCGATCAGACATCAAGCACCATCCAGTCCGCGCGTAGCTTTAAATTCTATAGCCCGCGAGAGCGAGTCTGACTCAGATCCATATCCGCCTCGGAGTTCGCGACTTAAAACCGTATCGCCACGAATTCGCCCCCTGAAAGTACAAAAACCCTTGCAGCACTCATTCTCTCCCTCGACTACCACTCCGAACCCACTCCTCGCGCAACTTCCTACGGCATCAAAAGCCATCGCCTCTCCGTCCCTATGGGAAACGCTTCGCTCTCCGCGAAATTCATGAGCCGCCGCGTTCGTCAAACGACTTTTAAAACAGAGAGTGAGAGAGAGAGTGAGGGAGAGAGAGTCGGCGGCAGTGTGCAGCCGGTCAATTAAGGAACCGGCGAGCGACGCACGTACAAATACCGTGCACGCATATACATATATAACCTCGAATATTCGCGGGGGCGAGTATATATGTATGGGGCGCGCGGACGTATGCTGAAACGTGCCGGCGCGTGGCGGTACGTCATAACGTGCGACTTTGACGTGCGTCGTCGGAATTATCATAATCGACGTGCGAGAGAGAGCGGAGAGCTTAGGTAGGCGTGTGTGTATGCGTGTCTGTGCGATGCGAGAAGGGGTATTAATTTTATTAATTTTTCAGACGGTGAAATGACGAACGTCGGCACCCACGCGTATGAGCGCTAATCGGAATTTGATTTGTCAGGGATACATATATATTTTCATTTGGACGGATTACAGTGAGCTGATATGCGACGTACGCAGTTAAAGAGGTTTTTATGTACCGACTTTGGGAATGGGTGTAATATAGGGGAAATGAAAGATTCCTCTGAGGGAATTAGCTTATTAATTGCTAATTCATATTGCTTCCTCCTGAGGAAAGATACTCTATTGTTGAGAATGTCTGTTTAGAGGTGTGTGTGTGTGTGTGTGTGTGTGTGTGTGTGTGTGTGTGTGTGTGTGTGGGTGTGTGTGTGTGTGTGTGTGTGTGTGTGTGTGCGTGATATATCATGATCTACTCGACCGATTTTAAACAGAGAGGGATAATGTTTTTAGATTTTGCTCGCAAGTTGGGAGCAATATTTTATTTTTGTAAAATTCAAAATTTTTATTTTCGATTTTTTTAATATTTAGAACAAATTTTGTTTATATATTATGAATTCTCTAAGATATTGACATGAATATTTTTTTGGTTATAAGGAATATTGAGTACTATACTTGTTAAATTTTTATGTTTTTTTATTCATTATTTTCGGAGAAAAAAAAATAACTTATAAAAAAAAGTGATTTTGTTGCCGTTGCATAACTAGAGTAAAATTGGTTTAATCGCTTTGAAATTCTTTGTAGAGTTAGATTTTGTATATACCAATCGAGTAAGTTCTTTGGGCAGAAGGATTGATCCATAAATTTCAGAGATATTTAAGGTTAAAATGTTTGTGATTTTTTAAAAAATTGTAATTTCTCCAGAACAGCGTTAAGTATCTGAATGGGATGGATAACATTCGAAAGAGAATTAAAATACCTATATTTATTAAAAGAAAAAAATTTGTCTAGCTATCATGGTTCTTTGTTATTAACAAAAAAGTAACAATTGAAAAATGAGAAAAATGTGTTTTGTATGTCCAACGATTACGGGAGTAAAATTGTCTTATTCGCTTCAAAATTTCTTGTTGAGGTAGATTATGGATAGCTCTCGGCCGATTTTCTTGGGGCTAAATGATTGGTCCATAAATTTCAGAGATGTTTGAGATTAAATTTTTTTTAGCCTTTTATTCAAATCGTAATTTCTTGAGAACGACTCTATGAATCTGAATTGGATGGGTAGCATTCGAAAGGGAATAGTAGTCCATTTTTTTAGTAACGAAATCGATCGAAAGATAGAAAAAAAGATTTTTCAATATTTTTAAATCTGAAAATAACTATGTAAGCACGTGTGAGTATAATAATTATAAATTTTGGCATTTAGCATTTTTCAAAGAGATCACGAAATAAAGTTTGAGGAAAATATTTGATTTATCAACGCAAAAGTAATTGAGAAAAATAGTGTATTTTAAAATGTTTGATTATCAATAACTATAATGAATTAACACTTGTAGTAAATTTAATCAGTCTATTAGAGAATTAAAGATATTTTAATAGATACATGCAACCCACACACGCACACACGCACACACACACACACACACACACACACATACACACGCACACACATACACACATACACGCGCGCGCACGCGCACACATACAGACTCATACACGTATATGTGCAATTTCCGCGAAAATGTCCCCTTATCGGGTCACAAAAACGACGAAAAAAAAATGTTGAGGCACACCTCTGCTATACGTTTTTTCTTGTTCTTTATACCGCACAAATTAAGAAATTTTCTCACTAAAAAGAAGAAAAAATCACTGATAATAAATATTTGATGCAAGAATGATGAAATTTCCTTAAAATATTAAAATGATGAAAAAAAAAGACCGATCAAGCCTTCGATTACCAGAATTTTTGTGAAAGTAGGTTATTTTATGTACAAACTGCCCCTGAATTGACCTAAATATATTGGAGCTTTGTTTTCTAAAAGAAAGAAAAAAATTACCATATCCCATGTATCGGGTTATACTTACCAAATATTGAGAGTAAGTTTCAGTCAGTATATGTAAAAAGAATTAGAAAAACATCACAAAAGTTTTACTACACGTATAACTCATCGAATACTTTAAATTTTAGATGTTTAAATTAGAAAAAAGTATTGCAGAAATACACGCATAAGTCATATAATAAACAGCAATCAAAATATGCATTAGACACATAATTTGTTATAAAATTTGTTTTTATAATAACCGAAAGTTAAATAAAGTCCTTAGTAATATTAGATATTGAAAAAAATATCTTCAAAGTTAACCGTAGGAGTAAACTCCTAGTTTGACTGATAAATTAGGAAACAGAAATTCTACCGTACTATTCTTACTATTATGAAGCGAAAAATATCCAGTATTATATGACATTATATTATATAATATTACATTATGAATATTACATTAGCGAGCATCTTTATTCAACCATGCTTTACGTACCAATTAGATCTATCACACTCACCTCTTTGTTGTAGCTTTTTCTTAGCAGTATTTAATTGGGTTGATGCGCTTAAAATCTAATTTGGTACGTAAAGCATGGTTGAATGAAGATGCTTGCTAATTCATAATGTATAATATTATATATACAAATACTGGATATTTTTCGTTATAAGGTAAGTCGGGGTAATTCGGCCATTTCGCTATATATGTTTTGTACAGTTTTTAATTGTTTAAAAATGATCACTACATTGTTATGCAAGTTTCTATTATCAAATTTCAACGAGTCGGGCGTCTTATAAAGTAAAAAAAGCCAGTATTTCGTTTATAGTCGAAATATAATCTAAAAAACCTAATTGAAAGTGATACGGGCAGAAAGGTGACGCTTTTTCCTTGAAATTAGTATGGAAGTAATATTAAACATTTTAAAATCTGTCAATCAATTACATTAGATACGTCACCAATAAAATTGAAATGTAAATACACTATTTTTCTCGCTTACTTTTACGTTGACAAATCAAATATTTTCTGATATAACGTTATTAAAAAACCGCTGCCAATTAATTGGCACTTAACTTCCTCAAACTTTATTTAGTGATGTCTTTGAAAAATGCTAAATGCCAAAATTTATAATTATTATACTCACACGTACTTACATAGTTCTTTTCAGATTTAAAAATATTGAAAAATCTTTTTTTCTATCTTTCGATCGATTTTGTTACTAAAAAAACTGACTACTATTCCCTTTCGAATGCTACCCATCCAATTCAGATACATAGAGTCGTTCTCAAGAAATTACGATTTGTATAAAAGGCTAAACAAATTTTAATCTCAAATATCTCTGAAATTTATGGGCCATCATTTAGCCCAAAGAACTCACGCAATTGGTATAAAAATCTAACCCTACAAAGAATTTCAAAACGATTAAACCAATGTTACTCTAGTTATGCAACTTTAAACAAAATCACCTTTTTTTATAAATTATTTTTTTCTCCAAAAATAATAAATAAAAAAACAAAATTTTAAAATATTCAATAAGTTATACGTGTAGTAAAACTTTTGTCATGTATTTCTAATTCTTTTTACATATACTGACTGAAACTTACTCTCAATATACGGTAAGTACTACCCGGTACGTGGGATATGGCCATCTTTGAAACTTGTTTGTAAAACAAAGAAAATTGATTTTTTTTCCAAAAAAGCATGTTTTTTTTTCTGCATAACAATAAAAATGAAGGTAATGTTCTATCCTACAATCCATTATCATACGTAAAAATCAGGAAAAAAAATCATTCGCTTCAACACCCCACATCATCCGTCTGCACCCTCCCCCAATCCTTTCGACATCTCCCAGTCACCAATTACAACCCTATACCCCACCTCGCAGCCGTTCTACGAATTCATTAGACCATCGCACGGCATCTTAAACCAACCGACTACAACCCCTCTCCCATCCGCACACGTTCCTTACGAAAACAACAATCGCCTTGGACCACAATAAGACGCGCACCTCCCCTCCGCTGGCAGGAGCGTCAATGGAGCGCACTAATCGCATGGGGCCCCAGGCTCAATCGAGCTCGTAATTGAAGGCGATAAACACCCGCTCGCTCCCGCGTATTATGCGCGTCTGTGTAAGTATTGAGGGTCGCCGATCTGCATCTCTCTCTCTCTCTTTCTCTCTTGCTTCGTCTATACATATAGTATCCGCGCTCGCACAGGGCAACAATAACATCACGGCGTGTGCTGCTGCTGCTGCAGGAGGGAGGGTGCGCGTATATGTACGCCGAGCCAGGGATAAAACCTGACGAGGGAGAGAGAGGCGCGCGCGGGGGCAGTTTGCCCGGCGGATCATCCCTCGTTATTGTTGCGTTTATGATAATAATAACGCGAGGCTGTGGGTGCGCGTGTGATGTGAGTCTGTGTGTGGGACCAGCGGGTTGCTGTGGCTCTCGGTTTATGCTGCAAGGGCACAGTATGTAGTCCAGGTACAGCGCGATATATATAGAGAATTTTTTCGGTGGATATTATATATTATATGGTTGTGATTATTAACGTATTGTTGGGAATTTTTTTTTTCATAGTTAATTTGCTATCGTTTACAATGGAAGCTTTGTATCTGATTTTTTTCTGCAATTGATTTTATGTGCTAATGATTACGAAATTGATTTCAGCGATTTCCCGTATCTTAATTTATTTGTCAAAACATAAAATAGCACATACTTCATGATTTTTTTTCCAACATCCAACAATAACCATCCCTATATATCCATTTAATCTCATTTCGAAGTGTATATAAAAATTTGATCTATTCGAGGATTCCACTATGGGGAGAAAAAGCTCGCCGAGTGGAAAGCCACTGCAATTTAAACAAGCTTTAGCGTTACGAAATTGACCACTCGAAGTACCTGTAAACTGAAAAAAAAAATGAAAGAAAAAATTCCGTTTCCATTGCGCCGCACATACGCTGAAAAAAAGAGATAAAAACCCTCTCTCTCTCTCTCTCTCTGACACTCGAAAAGAAAAATGTATAAAATCATCGCACGCGCGCGGCTCGCTCGAGCCGAAAATCAATACAATGGCGACACGACACAGGGCTCGCGAAATCAATTCGGGAGAAAAAACTAGAAAGCCCGGATGGCTATAGTTATAGCCATATATATTGGAAGCGCGCGGGCGGGCGGACGTAATTTCAGTTGGAAACAGTGGCGGCGGGCGGCGCGGGAGGGAAAGGGCGACCCACATCGAGCCGCTCGCTCGCTAGCTCTCGAGTGTTTGTATTGCTGACGCGGCGCTCGTGTTCAATCCAATCCGTCGCACATGCACGTGTGTGTGTGTGTAGGCCTATATATACGTGGACGCGGGTCGTCTGTCTTTGTCGCGCGTGCAATATCTCTCGGTTCGGCTGCACGAATTACCAAAGGCATATAGGTATATGTAGGTATATGAAGCGATCGGCATGCCCGGGATGCGACCGGAGCTTGCATAAGTTATTGGACCTCCTCTAGGGGTGAGAAAATTGAAGGTAATGGCTGGTCGCGTTTGTTCTGGAGTGTCAATTCGATTTGAGAAAATAATAAAATGCTTTTGGAGAATAGACACTGAAAACATTGCTGTCGAATTCTACAGGATTTTGCCCCTAAGTGTGGATGAAAAAACCCAAAAATTCAAACTTAAAGCACACCTCTGGAAATGGTTTTTTCTTCTTATATA
>JAPYZP010000615.1:0-35759 GCA_030522985.1 Torymus sinensis | reverse complement strand
GCTTCCACAACAAATTTCGACTCTCATTTTTAATTCACTCTTCAGTTTCCGCCGTTATAATTGAATATTAGAAATACATTATTATTTTCATAATAAAAATATGTAGACATCCTCCTTTCTGTTTATCTCATATACAATCATTGAAATTTGTAAATTTGATTGAATTCGCGCTTCTAAAAATACTGCTAGTAAAATAGTAAAAAGTAAAATTCTTAAGATATCGCGCTTCTATTTCCTCCGTCATGCGGCGCCACCCGTCCTTTAGTCACGAACTATGAGCGTAGAGTTTCGTGAAACCAACCCTACCCAGTACCCCTACACATACATACGCATACGCATGCATGGCGGCAACTGGCACGTCGGCGTCTCGTACCCACAGAGCCAGTTAAAGAAAGAAAGAAAGGAAGAAACCAAATCCTGCTCGCGACGACGACGTCGCCGCGGGAGGACACCGTCTGTGTAGCAGCTGCTGCTGCCCTGCTTCGCCCTTGAACGAGGAGAGAGAGGACGGCTCAGGATAATGGACGACGTGGTGGAGATCAGCGGCGGCCTGGAAAACGCCTGCAGGCTTTGCTTAACAACCGAACAAACGAGGTCCTCGATCTTCGGCGTGCCCCACGTATCAGTGCCCTTCGCCGAGAAGATAAGAGCCTGTCTTTCGATTCAGGTGAGTTAGCGAAACCCGGGGTGGACCGGCTGTCTGTAAACAGCGGTGTACGTCGGCGTCGGCAGTGGTGAGCGCCGAACGCCGCACGGAGAGGTTAGGTTGCCGCAAGTGGTTACGGCTTGGGGTGTACGGAAGCGGGATGAGAGAAGACGACATTTTTGTTCGTCTACTGTTGATTTTCAAGTAGTTTGTCGAAATTTTTTGGAAAGGGCGGTTGGAGGACTGCTGTACAGACGGATATTTGTTGTTTAAACGAATGACGTAATTTTGTTATTGTTGTTTAATCCTTACTTGAACCACTTCTTTGTTGATCCAAAATCTTGATCCAAAATCCCACTAGATTTTGAACATCCAACGCAGACAAACAACCCAGGGTCATGACACTAGCTTGAGGGAATAGTGGCTTTAACGAACTATTTTGATCTCGCTATAGTCCCCTTAGGTTTATGTACGTAAAATTAAGAAAAATGGGCTTGTGTAGTTTGTATTCGAGTGTGTCAAGTAAGGGTTATATATATTTATGACTGATGATAAGTTAGTTGAGAAAATAAGTAAAAGTAAAGGTGTAAGATGTGCGACTGTATGTTAGTATTTTATATATTTAGTTATTGTTTGACTAAAATTTTATACTTTGGCTCATAGGTTTCGACAAATGATAAACTATCGACTCTCGTCTGTGCAACATGCATCAAAAACATAAACCACTGGCATTCATACAAAGATACATGTTTAAAAGCGCAAGACAAGCTTCAACAATGGCTAGCAAAACACAACACAACAGTTCAGGTAATATTTAATTAAATATTTAAAAATAAACATTCCAAAATTATTTAAATATTATTTATATATATATGTGTGTATTTATGTATAGCCTATTCAAGTGAGTATAAAGGAAGAACCACTAGACGTAGATTACCCACATGAGAATGCAGTACCTGTAACAAATCATGTTAATACTGTAAGTTTTAACATTATAAATATAAGTTATCATGATATTTGTTATGATGTAGACTAAATACTTTATTTATTTTATGTAGACTAATGATGCTACACCTCATATGGAAAGTATGGAAGTTGAAGATAAAAACGACAGTACTGCAGTCACAAATCCTTTGTCTCCTGTATTAACAGAACAGCTTTCACGAATGGATGAAACAATGGATGATGAATTTAATCCAGATATTCATATAAAAAATGAACCTATAGATACAGAAGATGAAGTAGATATAGAATCAGTTAATAGTGGAGAATTACTAATTAATCCAATGGCAGTTGCAGTAGCCAATAATGTTAATAAAGACAGAGTCATGGAAGCTGATTCAACTCAAAAACCTGTTTTCAAAAGAAAATTTGGATCAAAGAAAACAATGCGCCGTGGACCTCGTACTCATTATAGAGGACTTCGACTATTCAAAAAGAAATGTGACCATTGTAAAATTAATTTACATTCAAAGTTTTCTTACACTCAACATATGTCTAGATACCATGGTATAGTTAATAATATGCCAATAAAGGATGTTATCAAAAGTCCTGGTCAATCTCCAGTGAGTACTCAGAAATCAAAACTGTCTCATCAAGTGGATCCCATAGAGCCTGACGTGGATGATAACCTAAACACTAGTAACCCAGAAGATGCAGAATTCGAAAAAATGATAAAAACTGATCCATTGACACAAGTTCAAAAGAATATTATTGGACAACTGAAAACATTCTCGTGCTACACTTGTAAGCAATCATTCTTTGATCGAAGACATACTTTAAATCATATAAGGCAACACATGCCTGACTTGCGACCTTACACTTGCATTGCCTGTTTAACCGAATTCTCTGATAGATCAATGTATAAACTGCATTGTGGTGCCTCCTTTGAATGTGCTATGAAAATAGCTCTTGTGGTTCCCAAAGTGGGTAACGAAAAATATTTTACTTGCAACATGTGCTTGAAACCATTCGACGACCGACAGAACCTTCTGACTCATTTAGCACAACATGCTGAAAAGCAACACAAACAACTATCTCAACCAGTGCTGAAATCTTCGGCAAAACTCAAGCCCCTAACGCCATCTTCGCCAATTCCTAGAGTTGAATCTTCACCTTCCAAAAGACCAACCAAAGACGTGCCTGCTGGACCCTACATGGGCGGAGACCCAGCTCATAACCATATGTGCGACCTCTGTGGCATGATCTACAGGTACAAGCCCAACATGTTTAAGCATCGCGAGCTCTGTATAAGCCTCGCGGAGAATATCCGTACTTCTTACCGCTGTGTACAGTGCAACATGACCTATCTCGTCTACAAGAAGTTCTACACGCACGTGTTTAACGAACACAAGAAGCGCGACATCACGTGCTTTACGTGTCACGCAAAATTCTCTACAGCCGATGATTACCTCGCCCACCACGAAACACATCGCACCTACAGTGACAAGGAGAACATGGACGAGGCCACGAACGAGTCGGAATACAACCAAGATAGCCAAGCTGTTAATGATCCTCTCAACTCGTCGCAGCATCCCACGGATGTGGCCGAAAAACCTTTCAACTGCGCCCTCTGCGGCGAGGACTTTGCTACGAAACTTGAGCTCAGCGAGCATCGCAACCTCCACCTGAAGGTGAAAATCTACTCGTGTGTCATCTGTCGCAGTATGTTCAGCAGCTCGGGCGCCCTCGAGCTGCACATGAAGGAACACGGCATCGAGGATGCGAGCGAGCAAAACGCGAATAGCTCGTGCATGGAGTACGGCACCGGGAATCAGAGCGGCTTTAACGAATCGTCACGGTCGGCAATATCAGATCCAGGTTCGAAGCTAAACCACTGCCATGAGTGCGGCAAAAACTTCTCAAATTATGCAAATCTGAAGAGGCACGAGCGCAATCTACATGTCCAAAAGCTGAAGCGCCGCTGGAGCTGCGATGAGTGCAAGCGACGATTCAAGTCTCAGGTGGAATACGACGACCATGTGATCTTGGCGCACGGGACTCGCATGCGGAATACACCCAGGGTAGTGGTAAGTTCAATAGATCAAATATTTTAAAGGTTTTATCGGTTGTTTGAGTAAATTATTTTTTCACTACTGTTATTATTGGTAGATCATGATGTAACTTAAACTTATTTGCAGGCTCCACCGCAACCCCAGTTCTCTCCGTTGACGGGCAAGCCAGTGATGCAGTGTCCCAAGTGCCCGAAGACCTTCACTTATCAGGGCAATCTCATTCTGCACTGTCAGAACGTCCACAAGGAGAATCCCTTCGAGCGCGTCCCCTCTCGCCCCACTGCTCCACCTCGGAAGGTGATAATCACGCCTCAGGGCCACGCCTGCGATATCTGCGGCAAGGCCTTCCGCGAGGAGCAGTCTCTCAAAACCCATCGGGGCTGGCACTTGCGTACTAATCGTCGGTGGCGATTATCCAGCGTGAACGCCAACATCAAGACAAACACAAACACTAGTCTTCATTCCAGTCCAAATAGCACCGTGATGAGCGGACCTGGCTACACGGTTACCGTGGCCCCAACTAGCACACCTAAACCAGCCAAAGCTCGCAAATCCTTCCCCAACAATCCCTCTCAAAAACAGCTGGACGCCGTAGCACCTCTGCAGTGCCAGGTCTGCGACGACCGTTTCAGCGACGTCGCCGAGCTGAGGAAGCATCTCTGGGACATTCATTGCGCGCGCAACAAGCCCGAGAAATCGTTCGCCAGCGAGCTGCAGTGCGAGCTCTGCACCAATAAGTTCACCGACGAGGATGCGCTAAGTGATCACATGAAGTGGCACTCAGACAATCCCATACTGTCTAGCCACAGTAATGACAACAACAGCAGTAGCGTGGCAAGCAGCCTCGAACGGCCCCGCAAGAACTTCTGCTGTGACGTGTGTGGCAAGTACTACAGCAATCGTAAGATGTTCATACGCCACAAGAAGCTTCACAAGGTCCTTCCGGCCTCGTCCATGATGCACCTGCAGTCGCTCCAGACCAAGCGACCATCCTGCACGCCCTGCCAGAAGAGCTTCTCCACGGACGCTTCGTTCAGGCGGCACAAGGCCTCGCCCTGTCACCATAACGCGGTTCGCATGCAGGTGCACACCGCGCCCGCCAAGAAGATCACGACGACGGCGATCGTGCATCACCCACCTGACACTATGCGACTGCAAAGTATCAAGAAGGAACCCGGCAGCGATTCGTCCAGTCCGATTCCCGTGGGCACCAAGAAGCGTCCCGTCACCTGCCACATCTGCAAGATGGTCTTCCCGAATATGAGCGTCCTGTACCAGCACAAGCAGCTCGTCCACAAAGTGCCTCAATTCAAGAACAAGGGCAGTGCCGGCCAACAAACCGAATGCGTGCCGCTGATGAGCGCCGAGGGCCTCGTGTGCTGCAACCTTTGCGGCAAGCAATTCCCCGGCATCTCCAATCTCAAGCAACACTTTGCGCACAAGCACAGGGTCAAGAGCACAATGTACCCCTGCACCGCTAGCGGCTGCAAGCTCGTCTTCTCGAGCTCGCACTCGCTCAAGAGCCACGAGGCCACGCACTCCAGTCTAATCTTCTTCTGCAATCTGTGCGACAGGCACGTATTCTCGAGGAGCGCGATGTCGAAACACATGATGCTGATGCACAAGGCGGTTTACCAGTCGGGAGCCGATAAGACTTCTCTCTGGTCCGAGACCGATCTGACGTATTACAAACCGAAGGAGTTGCAAAACACGGTGTGCCCCAAATGCAAGATCAGGTATCCCAATCTGAGGGCTCTGAAGATTCACTACTTGAAGTTCCACGATAACAAGGCGTAAGAAGTAAGATTGAAAAGGGAAAAAAACTGTGTATTAATATCTTCCAGAAGTAGAGGCAGACAGTTTGCATGAGATTCATGGATTCGGAGGTAGCCAACTTGTAGAGTAAAATCAATGGGTTTGAAGTGAAGTAGATAAGGGTTTTATCATTTCTAATCATTCACGTTGTCATTTTGTTAAAGAGCTACCGTGAAATATATGTATATAATAATGCACATAAAAGGCTTTTTCATATTTTTCTATCATAATAGTAAAGTAATAAACCATTGAGTGTAAGATTGAAAATAATGCGTTACTTGACTAATCTCCATTAGTACAATGCGTGTGGTTAATTAATATTATTTTTACTGTGAATTCGATTTTACTTTGCAAGTACATAAAAACTCTGCAATCATGGATCTCATCAAAGTTCTTCATACTTGTAAATTATGCTGTATTATGTTTTCTTGACTTATTTAAAGAAAAGAGAATTATGAGAAAAATATAAAGGGATCACTATACCGATGATGATTGCGGTAGAAATGGCAAAATAAATTGCCTATTGACTATTGACTTAATTCTAAAAGTTTATTTAGAAATTCATATTTTTTTAAAAACTAAACCCAATTTTTAACATTTGTATAAGCTTTCTAATCTATGTGTGTTACGTTCGAAATTGTGTAAGATCGACAATTGTAAATAGAACGTAAAATCCAAAAAATAATTATAATTACTCATCGATTTAATAATAAGTTTGTAGGTATTCTTCTAAAGCGTTAATTTGAAGTGCTTAGCATTTAAGTATTTACGTAGTACGTACTTTTGTTACATAAAAGTGAAAATCCCGTGTCCACTTTATAATCCATATTATCCGGCGGAAGTGTTTCAGATATTCTACGTAGATTCATTTCGAAATAGAAAAAATGTCTTGTTTAAGCTTAAACAACCTTGAAAATTTAGACTACATATTAAGCAATCAAATAATAAAATCATATGAAAAATTTCGTTAGTTTACATTCAAACTTGATTATATGTAATGTTGATATGAAGGGGGAACTTGAAAGTATATTTATATGCTAACGCGAGTCAGCATTTGAATCGGTCCAAATCTTGCTCATCTTGTGTTTTGTTAAATTGTTTTTTTTTTACAAAATTATTTCCGTCTTTGTCTCTCAATATGAGATCTACGTAAATCTCTAAAAGATCGTGTTAATGATGAAAATATTTATTTATTAAAAAAAATTTTTAATGGAATAATGTGAATTCTTTGTAATTCCAGTGCTACCAGTGAGATTTTTATAATTACACAATAGGCGTAAAGTCGATGAAACTATAATCTGTAAATTAAACATTAAATTCTAGATTCATTAATTTCGTAAATTTAAGAACTGCGTTATTTGTAATAAAACGAAATTCTAAGGAAAAAGAAATGCTAATAGCTTTAGAAGAGTTTAATATAAGTAGCACTGCTATCGATGAGGATAGATTAAGTGTATCTTTATTTTGTTTAGTTTTAATAATTTTACCTTAGATCCCTAGAGTTCATATACATTTTGTAAGATGTAACATTTACTTAAAAAATAAAAAAAAAATAAATAAATCTTAAGCACGATGTTATCTTTATTTCACGCATTTCAATTTATCCTGTTTCTTCTAATCACATGTATTATCCACTGATAAGAATTTTTCCATCAGTCTTACAGTCTTGTAAATTAAATTAATTAATATTAATAGCAGTCAGATTGCCCTTGTTTATAATCATCCCCGCAGAATTTGAAATAAAAACTTAATTAAACATGTAAAAAATATAGTTAGCAAAGGACAATCTGACTGATTTGATTTCAGATTTTTTACAGTGAACATTTTGAGCCCGCTCCGGCTCCTCCTCGGGGACTGAAATGCATGCATTATTTCTTTTAGCTTAGATGCGACTATGACTTTAGTCAGCCCATCAAGTAATAATAACTCTAAAAAAGCGCTTCATCACCATCAGCCTCCGTTAAATGTTAATCAACTCTATTTTAGTTTTTGTCTTAGAAAAAGACTTTCCCTTATGCTACCTATATGGTTTTGCCGGGAATCCTATATACAAAAAAGAGATTGGCATTGTTACCTATGATTGTGATTGGTCGATTTGAAAATATACGGCGCGCGCGGCGCTTCTAGTAAAACAAAATTTGAGTGGAGTTATATGGGTTTTCCAAGAGTTATTCTAGAAAAAGTGGAGATATATTATGGTTATTCCTGAAACATGTTGAAGAAAATTGAGTCATAGCGTTTTTCCTTGTGTTTATTCAAGACAACGAGTGCAGTTTAGTAATTTCATGTCATAATTACGTGACAGAGAACTGTCCGAAGATAAGAAATAATTAGGAATAAAACCTATTTTTAAAAACGTGTCACTTATGTGGTTTTTCCGGGAAACCACCGATTTATATGTATTTATACTTAGATAAGCTGCTACCCCGTGTTGTTAGATCAAAGCAGGGGTACCAGGACGTCCAGGACAAATGCAAAACTAGTAATTAGAGTCGTGGGACACTTTTAGAAAATGCTTTTAATTTTATGAATATTTTCTATTAATAATGATCTACTTGTTCTAATACAATATTTATATAAAACAGTTTCATCTTATAACAATATTTATTTAAAACATTCTATTTTAATTAATAATTATAATAAAAACGTATAAAAATGAAACTTGAAAACACTGCAATTGTGGCCTCAAAATACTAAGTTCTGAGTAACTGTATATAATAGGTACGTAATAAGAATCGATTAAATGAGTATTTTAATATAATAAGTACCTTATTTATTTAATTATATTATTATAAGAACTTATTTAATTGAAAATGGCGCGAGCGCGTTGCCATTCGCTATATATATATGGAGGGCAGTCCGACTAGTCAAAACATGTTTTTATTGTTATTAACCGGAAGGTCGAAATTCAAAGCTTGCTGAACGCAATTATTAGTTTTGGCGTAGTGCCGTAGTGTAGTGTACCTATAACAGACTATAAAAACGTTGTGTAAGTACTTCATGTTTTGTTTATTTTTAAAAGAAAAGTGAAAGTTACATGTGAAATAATGTTGGCTAGTTAACGAAAAATAATAAAAATGAATGTAAAGAGTAACCTAGAAATGCGTTCTTTGTCTTTATTGAAGTTCTAACCTGTTCCATAGTTTACTGTGCTGCTGGAACTTGACAATGATTTTGGTAAGTATAAATACCTAAACAAATATATTTTTTATATTGTTCTTGATTTTACACGGAATTAGCTTCGCTCTTCGGTATTCATAACAAAGAAATCTGTGTTTAACTTATCATTTAATTTTCTTTGAGTATTTAGCTTTGTATCAGCAATATTGTGTTTTTGATTAATTATTTTTAAAAGCTACCAGTGCATTCACTCAATACATTTATCAAGAAAACTGAAGCATATTAAGCAAAAGAATTTTATAATCTGCACTTTACGTAACTACATTAAAAATTTATTAAAAAATCATTCTCATTGCTAAAAGAACTCTAAGAATAAACCATTTGCTGATAAAATATTTTATCAGTTTATTTCCATGATAATTAATGTTTTATATTGTTATTATGAAATCTATATATGTGTATATTTAAGTGAAAAAATATACTTTTGTTTCCATAAGTGAATTTGAACAGTTAAGGACTACATAATAAAATTGAAGTTTTCACATAACAGAAGCTTTTTTATTTTACAAAAATTTGTATATAATTATAAATTTTGTTATCACAAGAGAAAAAACTTACCTAAAAGAAAATTTTAAATTAATCTTTCTTGTAGTTTATTAAACAATCAAATATTTCCAAGTATAATATACGGGTTTAACTAATTATGTTTCAACTGTGCAATAACAGAGCACATAAATATATTTTTTGTATATAATTTTATGTAAAATAGGTATTTTTAATAATATTACCTTTTATAAACCTTGATTATGCAATAGAACCTTTTAAATCTATATTTAATTCTTGTACAATTTGTACTGACAATTTGTTATTTAAAGAATCAAAAATTACGTAAATAATTGAAAATCACATAAAATCACGCATGGTTCATCAGTATTATGTATATATATATATATGTATATTTTGGTCATTGGTTCTTTTTATTATTATTTGACCATATCTAACATTTTTACAACATTGCTGCTTATATACTACTGATTTTGTAGTATTCTACATCTTGAGCGTTGCAGGTTTTACATGCAATTACATACTTTTATTATAACTTTGTAGCTTTAACATTGCAGTAACATTGTTCGAAAAAATATTTTTCATTCTTAATAATGATCACAATAGCATTTGTGGTTGACAATCTTAATTATAAAATGATAAACAACATAATATGATTCTAGATAAGGGAACTTCATCATTGCACAATTTATAAAACAAATAATAGGTATGTTATTATACTACTGTCACTGAAATTGCCCTATTTTGCATACTTACTACTATTACATCAAAGTATTATGATTTATTAATTTAAAAAATAAAATTGATTGATTTTTTTTTATTTTGCAATTTAAATCATTTGATTATTTCTTACTTTACATACTACTATCTATAATTTATATTACTTATATATTTCATTTAATATCAAATCATTGTGTACCAAAGTTAGCAAAATATGTCATTGAACTGTTAGATGATAATAAATAGTTACAACATGCAAAACAGAATGTTTAATAATGTGCTTTGTTTGTGCAACGATAAAAGTGCAATATTTGTGTTATTTTGATTTCAAGGTTTTAGTGAACAGAAGTATACAAAAATGGTGTTCTTTGTTGTCTTTCTATGTCAAAAAATAATGATTGAATTCATTGCACATCACTTTTTACAATCCACAGCTCAGGTATCTAAATATATATTATATGCATATATCGATCATTGTAGATTATATATTTCCCTTTCTGTTCGCACATAACATTCGATATATCTCTATGCAACTTTAACGTTTGTGCGCCCATTTACATGTACATTTATGTATACATCATCTACAGGAAAGAAGAACACATATTTCATTATTTGTTTCTCTGTTACATTGTATATATATATATATTTTTTCGCCAGCGAATTTTCTCATTCATGTATGTGTTTGTGTGTATGTGTGTAGGTGTGCGTCTGTGGTTGTGTGTACATGTAGTATTCGTTCATAAGGCCTTGTAAAACCGAAAAGAAAAACGAAAAGCAACACAGGATCCATTCGACTGATCGCGCGCGCACGCGCGCCTCTTTTGAATTCCCGCTCGCGCCAAATTTATTTGCTCGGACAGCGGCTTCCGGTCCGCGGCGTTCCGGCGTTTCAATCCTAGGGATACCGTCGCCTGCACGCACGCGCGCGCGGCAGCGAGCCAGTATAGCGCAATGTAAGTGGTGAGTGTTCAGGTCGTTAGGCAATTGGAATTCAAACAAGAGCTCCGTTGTGATTGCTGCTGCCGAAGATAGTCCTGTACGTTGAATCTCGCCTCGTCCTGATTGCCTTCTTCTTTTTTCGCCCTCGCTTTTAGCTCTCTGAAAGGATAAATGGGAGGATTATCAATCGAAATAATAATTGATCACATTAATTCTAGTCACGTAAAACTTATCACACATGTGTTGCTATGAATATTTTTGCAAAAGTCTGTAACGAAAAGCCTACGGCGCATTATAATATATAGTCTTACTACGATGTTTTTAATTTCTTTAATTTATTTAAAATTGATTGACTATAATGTCAACTATTATTTGTAATAATTCATTTGCGTCCGTGATTTATAAAAACAAATATAATAAAAATATGAAACGCAATACCCGTCAATTTAATGATTTAGGTTGGTAAAATAAATTTCGTTTTCTTTCAAACGAAGATTAGAAACAAAACAATTTTTACATTATTCTATAGAACTTTTCAGTTTAACAAAAATTTTTATTATAATTACCACAACGAAATCGTCGAGCTAATAAAAGATAACCCAGATTTATTACCACCAATCTGCATAAAATTTTGGTCTTTTCTACCGAGTCTTTATATTTTCCTGTACAGACGTTCATCCCGAACAAACTTTTTTACGATCTTTACGTAGGCTCGCGATAAGCGCGCAACGCCACGCGCGTCAGATAAGAAATCCCCTAAGAACGACTTGTAATCGGCTTTTCGGTGTATGTGAGTACATACATACACACGCACACAGACATACTCACCTGGCAACCGCATGAAATGCCAATTCGACGTTGAGGCCGGTCTTGGCGGAGGTTTCCATAAAGGGCACCTTGTACTCGCTCGCCAATCGCTGCCCGTCCTCCCGTCTCACGATGCGCTCCGGTCCGCAGTCGCACTTGTTACCTGCAATCATTATTCTCGCGTTACTTTCGGATTGAAATTTCATAGATTTTATGAGGATTTGGTAGAATTTAAAGTTTGTCGTCAATATGACGTTAGAGTTACAGTAGAATTTGAAGTATGTCGTCAATATGACGTTAGAGTTATAGTAGAATTTGAAGTATGTCGTCAATATGACGTTAGAGATATAGTAGAATTTGAAGTATGTCGACAATATATGTCGCTAGAGTTGCATAGTCATGGAAAAGCATTAAAAAACAACAAAATTTTGGAAGTTTGAATTTGTATATTACGCACCTGGGGGAGGAAAAAAAACCTCGCCTTCGGCTCGGGTGGCAATTTACACAAGCTGTGGACTGGTCAATTTTATTCCCATGGTGCGTATACTTACTATTTTTCACCATACTCGGGCCTAAAACACCACATTCGCGTTTTTGAGCCGGGAGCGAAAGTGGTCCTTTAGGGCAGGGTATGGTAAAATAGTATATTACAACACAAGGCCAGTAAAATAAGAAATGTCTCAGATCACATGTAATAAATTGCCGGCGGAGACCAAACCGAGGTTTATAAACATGTGATCTGAGGCTTTCTTTTTTACTGGCCATGAGGCTTTCTTTTTTACTGGCCATGGTCTGTATACTATTTTTCTGCTCGACGGCGCCGGAAAGCGGCAACTTCGTTTTGCGCAGCGGCCAGAAAGTTGGCGCTTTCCGGCCGGAGGGCAGAAATTTTTTTTTGCTATTTCGAGAATTTTCATTAACAGAAATTTATTATTCCACTCATTTTGCAATAGTTATTGAAATATATTTCAAGTAAATATTTGATCAAAAAGGTTTTTCTCTCAGCTAAGTACATAAAAGACATTGGGACTTCAAGAGATAAGTACTGATCTTTCACACAATTTAAGTAGAACCTCAAAATATTTGATAATAAAAGCTTGAGTATAACCAAGATATTCAATTAATAAATTGTCCAAGACTTATTTACAAGTATTGCTCAACTCTATAAAGAAGTATTTTTTTATTTTGCACCGGCTAAGACATAAATGGATAGCATATGAGCCTTTGCATTTGTTTTATATTTTATAGTCATTGATTAATGTTCCTGCACTATAAATAATTGCATAAAAATAATTTATATTAATTTTTAATTAAAGCTGTCAAGGTTAACTGTTATTGATCGCGAGCTGTTACAATAAAGCTGTTGCCAATGCATACAGATTTGTCTGACGTGATTTAATGAGCAAAATCGCTTTCTAGATAAAATCCAAATGAAAAATTATTCTTATATGTCTATGTCACTGATTTGCAAAATCGAAACTGATTTACATATACAAATCTAGTCGGAATTGAAATAGTTTGAGTTTCAAAGTAATTTAAATTCGGATTATTCTTCTCTCTACCCCAAATCGCACAAAAAAAAAAAAAAAAAAAAAAAAAAAAAAAAAAAAAAAAAAAAAAAAAAAAAAAAAAAAAATAATAATAAAAAAAAAAAAAAAAAAAAAAAAAAAAAAAAAAAACAAACAGAAAGTACAGCCAACCAAATTGATTGCTCTATTAGAATACGCATATTTTACTGAATAAAGTCGGTAACCGCGTAGGCAGCCCGCGTCCAGCCGATAAGAATCCGCGTCGCATAAATCTCTCTGCGCTCTACTCCCCGTCCATGCGCACTTCCACTTTTTTCTTCCGACCACCGGGGCACGCCCGACTTCTTCACGCATTCCTCGTCGATAACAACGCCAGACGTATACCGCGACTTTCGCCAGCTACCTACTATTCTCCTTTCGTTTCGAATGAGTATTTACAGCGCGCTATACTCACCCAGCAGCATGATGACAACGTCGTCTTGAGCGTATTCCCGGATCTCACCCAGCCAGGCCCTGATGTTATCGAAGCTCTGCTTGTTCGTCACGTCGTAAAGCAGCAGCAGCGCTGTGGCAGACGAGAAGGAGATAAAGAGCTAAGCAGGAATAATAGTCGTGTGCGCGCATCGATTATGCGGCGAGTCTCGTGGAACGCCTCGCCTCGAGAAAAAAGGTGTAAAGGCCATCGCGCGCGCGCGCGCGCCGGAGGGATTTGCATAAGAAAATATGAGGCGCGGGAGAGCTTAGGATGAGGTACGCTTGTCTGCATGCGTGGCCGCTGCGTGCTCGCGAATGAATGTAGTTCTGACGTCGATGGAAATAAGTGAGTTTAAAACTAAAATTTCTATCCCCTCGGTAGATCTTGGAATACAAAATGTAACCAATAATTAATACAAAATATATAATACGAAGATATGTCGGAATTTCGTTCAGTTTCTAAATTTAAAGTCATTTAACATTGAATTTGAGAACATTCGGTTGTGTGCGCTTTGAGCAGACAATTAATAACAAGTTAATAACGAGCTAAAATAAAAGATTTTATAAAGATTCCAAACAAATTTTATCAAATTGGCGACTTGTAGTCTACATAAAGATTTTGTAAAGAAAATCAGTGCTATCAGAAAACTAATGAATTGTTGCGGTTATTTTTTCATCTTTCCAAAAACAACCTCGATGGTAGCGCGAGATGCGTGTGCAGTAGAAGTTGAAGGTTCTATTAATAAATTTGAGGTATCTGGAGAGCGACTGTTTTATATACTACAAAAAATAGATGTATTCAAAAATCTACGTGAGATTGCTTCCAAAGTTATACGATTAACCCTTAAAGGTTCAGGCTGACAGTAGATAAATTTTCTGAAGAATTATTTAGTAGCGACTTTTGAAATGAGATACATGAATTATACCTCTAACAAAATCTAATTTAAAGGCAAAAATGCCTGCCAATTGACTAATCTTCTAACTTCGATACTATTATCGGTTTTTCATTTCTATTTACATTATTAACCGTATAGGTTTTGATGAAATCTCACGTGAATTTTCGAAAAGCTTAATGAATTTTTACTTTATTTTATACAGGTAAAAAAATTAGTTCCTCCTAAAGTACCTCAAATTTATCAATAGTGAGAGATTGTCCCATGAGATTATCCTGGACAAGATGAACAGCTGGCTAACAATTCATTACCATTCTACAGTAAATTACCGTATCAATATTTTCTCTTCTATTCGTCTTCTTCGCATTTAGTCGTGACGCAATTCTATAGTTCAACATGTATAAAAGGTTTTTTTATTATCTTCTTACCTCTTTAATGTTATTTTATATTTTATTTTATCGTTTTAGCTTTCCGTCAGGATAAAATATGACAAAATTCACGAAATATTAAGAGAATTGATGCTGATTTAAATGAAAAGTTGATGTACTTATTGTGAATACATTTTATATAGAGTATTATTATACAGGCTATATATATCATCATTTTTATATACTTACAAAATATTTTGATATACTATATATCGTCAACTTAAAAAAGCTTGTACAGAATCTTTATAAAATTTATCAAAGGATCCTCATTAAGTAATTTGGTGGATATAAATATTTACTATATCAAAAATTGTCTTTTTTATATAGTCTTTTCTTCAAATGTTATAAGCTCCCTTTTTTATACAAAATTTCGTAATAGATTCGTAAATTGAGATAGACACACAAAGCAACTAATTCATTGTAAATTTGATAAAACGTATTTCAATCACCTCCGTACCGTAACGAGAATCGTAGGTCGCACACTGACAACGTGAGAATCTCGTTGCGAGGTGCGCTGCTGGATTCGTACTTAATGCACACCTGCAGGGCGCTTTCGCGCGCGCGCGTACATCCCGCGCTAAACTTTGCAATGAAATTAGCCGCATTATACGCTCTCGAGATTGATTGTTTGACGCGAACGCGAGAAATTGCCGTCCTGGGAGATTGTTCTTCGGATTCCGTGAACGACGAATAGAACGATGTTCTACTTTACATGTACGCGAGATTCTGTCACAAGCATGCGACCTTCGAGATAGCACCGAGGAGATGAATTTTCCGCCTTCTTATTATTAATACGTTGAGGAGGAGGGAGAAAGCTTTTCACATCTTCAACTTGGGTGCTCTATATGCTATTTTATCTTGTTCTCCGGGTAAATCATTCCGAATGATTATTTATGCGATGGCTAGTACATGCAAAAGATTTCTTTTTTTATTTTTACCGAATAAAAATATTATTTATGTTAACATCTAGTTTTATTTTTCAATTTTGTAAAGAATTGAGGGAATCTCGGTTCTTTGGAGCTAAAATAATGACATGCGGAAGAGAAAATTACGGTTCTTATAAGGCCAACAATCTTTTACCATGCGCGTCACGGTAGTAAGCATGTGTCACGCTTCGGAACCTTTCCTGACCAGCAGTGTCCCATATCTGAAGCTTGACCTGAGTGTCGTCGACAGTTACCATTTTGTTCTGTAATAAAGAAAATCATTTATTATGCTTATTGAAATTTTGACCATTTTGCTAATGTGTTTTGTTGTTTGATATTTATGAGCATGATCGATTGTGATATGTGTAATGAATTTTCCGATTAACAAAGGTTGTTTCAAATCCTTGAAAGTCACTAATACATTTTTTTTACTATAAGAACTACATCAAAATGTAAATGAAAAAGAATCACCCTAAAGTCTATGCCAACTGTTGTAATATAGTTTCCGGATAAAAATTGGCCGTCACGAAATCTGGTAAGGATGCAGGTTTTTCCAACTCCACTATCCCCTAACAGCATCACCTATATATTTTTAGAGATTGTTAAACATTTTATGAATATTTTGATTATATAAACGATGGCCTTCGCGGCAAGCGTAAGATTGAATTTGTAATTTCAGTATATGGCACCGTGACTCGATTTATTTACTGCGGAACAATGAACTTGATCGATTTGTTGATTTATATAGAGAAGTATTTAAAAATACAGATTTGTGTCGTGAAAAATTATTTAATAGAGCTTACGATTGAAAATATCAATATATTAGTACCATTAACGTTAATCGTGTTTTACGGAAATACAAAATTTATTGAATTTCGTTTCGAATATATATTATCATTTAATTTTGTATGGATTGAACTTTTTCCCGGGTTGATTCAAAAAGTAAACTTGAATAATAATAGATACTCCATGATGATTTCTCTCGTTTGATTAATTTTTTATTTATTCAAACGAACCAAAACGTTTACACAGCGTAATGAATACCCCTACTTCATTATCTCTTGCATGCTTGTTTTCCACGAAAAACAATTATCGGCGTTAATTTTCCAATATAAAGTTTAAAAACATTTAAATTTCAATTACAATGTACATTAAGGAATAATATGCCATTTCAACGCGAAATTGCCATTCGACAAGTTTCCCGAGAGGAAAACAAACCAAACGGAAAATACAAAGAATACAATATTGTGCCCCTTCGTTATACTACAATCCACACGCGTACCATCTACACCCCTTCGCGTGGTACGAGCATAGTTTCTCTAGCCTCTCTATAACAAATTCCGCGCGCGGCAAAGACCATCGTCTCAAGACTCGCGTAGTAAAGTGTATCCGGCCGGCAGGCGCAGCTGCCAGGTACACGCTTCTCTCTCTCCTCAACATCGAGGCTCGCGCGCTGGCGCAGGAGAAGGAGAAACGCTCTCTGTCTCTCTCCCTCGCACACCTTGCAGTGAAGATCGCAGTGCTCGGGTGTGGCCTGCGAGGAGCAGGCGCTGTCGTTCGACGACTGGCGCCGGTTGAGCGGCTGGTGCTGCTGCGCCGCGTACTGGTGGTGGGGGTTGCCGGCCCCGGCCGGCGGGGCCTTGTTGTTCGCCGTGGCGGGGGGCCAATCGGCGCGGCCGCCGCTGCTGGGCCCCGAGTGCTGCCTCACGGCGGCGGTGCGCGCCGCGGCTGCCTCCTGCGTGCTCATGAGAGCCTGTTCGCCGGAGCACCAATTTGCTCTTCTTCTTCTCGACCACTCCCGCGGCGCGTGCGTGCGTGCGCGCGGTGGACCCGCGCGAATTTCCTCGTCGCGCTGCTGGTGCCTTGTGCCTTGGCGCGAGCGGCAGGGCCCGGGCCGATAGATCGGCGAACGCTCGTGCAGCAGCGGCAACAGAGAGAGCCGTCGCGAGTGAGACGGAGAAGAGGTCAGTCAACCTCGGTCGACGGTCGGCGGTGCAGAGCCGTGCGCGCGTGCGGGGAAGGAGGAAAAAAGGACGCTGTTGCGCGGCGGCGGCGCAAAGCGTGTATCTGTGTGTGTGTGTATATGTACGAGTATGTACGCGACTCTTTCGCTCGTTCTTTTTCTCCTCGTGCGAGAGAGCGAGAGAGCGTCGCAGGAGCGTAATGACGAGATGTGGTGCCCGAGACAGTCAGCTGTCGGATGGAGAGTTTATTTTCTGGTAGCGGTCTTGCTTGATAAGATACTTTTTCTACGTTGCTTTAGCTTCATTGCGCTGGAATGTTCTGGGTTCTTCTTTCATTGGCTCCAAGTCTCATTTATTACTGCTGTGTTTATCTATTGACACTTTGTTCATCTTTTGACATTTAGGTCATATTGATATAGTTCTTTATTCGTTAGCTAAAACAGAGTTAATGTGATATGGTTGTTAGTGGTACCTTACGATATGTTGAACATTAAAAACAATATTTTTAAACAAAGCAATAATAATATTAATAATTAAGAATCTTCATAATGTGGTCTTTTAAAAAAGGTGTCAATAAGACGATATCTAAAAAATTTGCCTCATTACAATTCGAATGAATATTGGCCATTATGTATAAAGTAACACGGAGTCAAAAGATGCAGAATGATATTTACCTAAATACCATAATATTTATTTCAATATTCTAAACAATGAATCTTTAAGAATGAAAGGAAATTACTATAGAATGAATCTGTTCTATCGGATTTGTATATTCGCTATTTGAGTAAACGTTCTAGCTACGTCTCTCTTATTCTTGCATTTTACTGGCATAAAAGAGCCTTCTTTTCTTTCCAATGTGCTATATGAACATTAATACTGAATAACATAGGTATACGTTTATGGGATTGCAAAATCTCTCTATGATAATATCTTCTTAAATTTTCCACGTGTTTGTTATAAAGATAATTAAAAGACTAATTTTCGTGTATCCTCAAGCGGAAAAATTTAATAAAATTAATTTTAATTAAACCAAGATGAACCTTCGTTGTCATTTACATGAGATAAGGATTTTTCTTATATTTTTGAAACATAGTTAACTAATAAACAGTTTTGTACATTTATTCTATAATGAAATCGCAGAACCGGCACGCTTTTCCCAAAGAACCATTCAAATTGAAGAGATAAATGTAAACTACTGAGGATTGCGAAAGCTGGCATTGTGTGCCGTCATTGTATTGGCAAAGAATAAATGTATTCGAGTGAAAGCAGCCGATGAGAATCAATTTACTTACTCTCTTGCCTAGCTAACTAGAACCGCTTCGCAGCTTCACGCGAGAAATACATCAGGTATCTCGGGTTATTCACACGAGCATGCGATATAGACGTGGGAAGCTGGCAATTGTAACCGAGACTCCGGCTGTAATGCCGACCTCTTCATGTTCTGCCTAATAATCCTCATTATTTTACCGCCTATCCCCAGAAAGAATAAGAAATGCTTTATTTTCGTTTAAGTATATAATCGCAGACCTTCGACATGGAAAAATATCAAAGCTAATATTACAATTTTGTACTGGCTTTCTTTGTTTAACCATATGTAAAAGCAACAGTTAATTAGTATGTAAATAATTAGAAACAGGCAAATGTTCCTACTTGTCTACAGTCTGAATGTTGTCACACGGCGCTTCATCGATCAGATCATTACAGAAACAACAGAGTGCGCGTACACGCTTTTCTTTTGAAGTTGGACCGCAACTAGCGTAGTCGCCCCAGGGCAGCCAAAATAAAGGCAAAGCAAAGCAATTAACGTGCTAACAGAGGGCAAGTCAAGTACGTCGACTATAGTAACGGGTTGGAAAAGTACCGCCGACGGTGCTATCTTCTACTGAACATTTGAAACTTTCGGATGACACTCTAGGAATTTAATCGTAAAGTTTGCGAGATGAAAAGTTTACAGAAAAGTTTGTAGTAAAATATCGCCGGAGTGTCAAAAATAATTTGGTTAAAAAACTAGTATACTCCTCTGTGAAAATGCGTAGTAATGGCGGCTTTAAAGTAAATTTGTACCGTACGACCTTGTTTTGATGGACGCGAGAAATAATACGCTTACAGAGAAATAATACAGTATACAATATCCGCAGAGTTTTCAAGCTTTGAAGTGTTTACGACGGCACACAATAATTTCAACAGCGTGACAACGTTGATAAGCATTTTACATATGAATTTTCGAAGCGCGTGATAATCGTTTTGTTTTCTGCGTATGCGTGTCAAGCTCTGAAATCGATTAACAAAATGGCGTTTTGGGCATTGTTACCAAGTGCGCGCGATGGCTGGGGTTTGCTCAAAAACTTTCATCGTGATTGATTGTCAAGGGCGGTACACGTGCCGCGCGGGAGGCGTTTCAGCGTAATAAGCTTCCATTATTATAATTAATGAAGTTTACAGTGTAATTATGAAACAATCAACTGTTTTTCATTGTCTTTTAGCCGTTGTTTCGAAGTAAAAATTTGATCTCGTCACCTTTCATATTTGCTGTTACGAGAAACGTCCAATTTGTCATCGTTTTAATGGAACTTTTAGTCGTTTTTAGGTTATTAGGAAGAAGTAAATATTAACAATGTGAAGTAAGCTTTTCTGGTCATATTGATCAATTAGCGTGTTAATAAAAGCCTATTTTTCCCACCTATCTTTCCCGTCATTTTTCATGACGATCAATCAGTTTTGGATCATATACAAATAGTAACTTTATCTTTCTTATTTGTAATATCTTAGACAATTATCCAACTAGCGAGCGTTTATCTAGAAATAGGAAATACTAGGAAGATTTCTCAAAATGTCCTAATTCGTACGCTTAATCAACTTTTGACACGAAAATCTCATGTCAGTACACGCAATTCAATAGGCATCTCTTCTATCACTTTTACAAACCATTAACTTTTCTGCTGCAAAATAATCTAGCGTTTATCGAACCGTATAGGTACCCTCCGACTAATCGACACATCCGCCACATTCAATAACCGCACCGCAGCCGCGAGCGCCCACTCAACGTATACATCCTCCGAAAACTCCGAAAAAACCATCACGCCCCGAAAGACTTTAACGACCCTACGTTCGGCTATAAGGCGGCAAAAACGCGCCGCAGAAATAAAAGTCATCAGAGGCCCACAGGATCTCGGCGTCTCTCCATCCAATACACACGCTCTCAACACATCCTCGTCGAGCCTCTTTTTGCCCTCTTTCATCGCCGCGGGTCAGCTCTCTATCCACACGCATAAAGAAGTTAATGGTCTCTCCCCTCGCGAGGCCAGCCCACTCTCTCTCTCTCTCTCTCTCTCTCTCTCTCTCTCTCTCTCTCTCTCTCTCTTCCGAGGCCCACCCACGATTCGGTCGGACGAAAAAGAAGAGACTCGCCGCACAGGGAGAAAGAGCGAAAGAGAGAGAAGCTGGGACTACTGGCGCACCCGACTAGTGGCGCCCCATCGACGCGCATCGGGGACCCATCGCAACAGCCTTACAGGCAGGCACATAATATTCCCTATCGCGTAGGCTTTCCATTCTCTTTCCTCGTGCGCGGCTCTCGCGCGCGTGTGTATATATGTATGCACTCTTTGTGCCGGGGCACTGACACCATCTTGTCACGTGACTCACGACTGGCTTGGCTTTGCGCGCTCGTTGTCTATATATGCCGTATATACTGTACAGAGAGCCTGCATGCGAGCGTTTTGCATGTGTGACGCTCGTAAGGATGTATAAGTATGTGTGCTGCCTGGATATAAAGTATCGTCGCGAGGCCGCGCGGCGAGAATGAGCCTTGATTCGCAGTTGCTCTCTCTCTTTCTCTCTCTCTCTCTCGCGCATACTCTTTGAAAAATGTAAACGTGTATTTATAAGGCAGCTGCGCTGCTGCTGCTTCTCAACGCGCCGCGAGCGGAATATCGCTCTGCCTTATCCGCTTTAGCCCGACGAGTACTTATAGCGTAGCGCGTGGATGCTGCGCGGCTCTCTTTTTTTTCGAAAGGTTGCGCTTCATTTACATGATAAAGGGATTTTTTCACCTTCGTCGGGTTTTCCTTTTTATGAGTGCGTAATCTGCTGTGTGGGATAATTGTAATGGAGATTGTGTAAGTTGTTTGATTGAATAATTATCGATGCTCTTTCGTCATGTGATTCTTCGCGTTTGTGTGGCGATAATTAGTGATAAATGAGTTGGAATTGTATAAGGCAGTAAATGTAGTTCAGATTGCTGAAGGTTTGTGGTAGGAGTTACCACAGATGAAACGTCACTGTAAGGCTTTTGTTGCATTCATTTTATATTCCAATGGAAGATATGATTAATTCGGTAATACACGTATTAGCCTAGTCAACTGGCGTAAAATACGAACAAACAAGTAAACATTATCGTCATTATTCTGCAACTAGTATATCCAGAAAGATTAAAGTATAATTCTAGTTGATATAACTAAGTGGTCCCATTACCGATATTTTATGACGCATTTTGTACACTTTAAGTTAAATAATTATTTTAATTATAAACGGGAAATACATTTTCAATTGATATTCAAATTAAAATTAGCCAATTTTCTGCTTCCATGTATGAGCGTAACAAACACCAATGAAATGGCACAACCAACTTTTGTTTTCTGAAGCATCAAAGTATAATACATGAATGCTAGTATCAAAATATCCATTACGAACTCATACCACTGACTAAAATGACACTGCCCTACTTATATCTTATCATCCCAAAACAGTCATTACCACATCTTCCTTTCCAAACAACTGCGCACATTGAACCATATCTGTACCTCCGCACCGGGGGTCACACTTGCTCGCTTAGTTTTCTTTCTGCATGGGTGAGTCGCCGCATGTCGGGAAGTCAAAGGCGTACTTACTACATACTAGCCATAGCCGCTCGGTTACGCAAGCGCGAGCGCCCGTCACGAGCGAAAGGAAGAAACGCACGCGCGGGCCGAAATACACACGCACATAGAGGCGGCTCTTGTTAAAGTTATACGAGCTTCGCGTAAGCGCGCGCAAAGGACGTTCAACTCACGCGACTTGTCGGAGGTTTTTGTCCTCCTTACATAAAGACATCCGGTTATACGTGACTGCTGGCTGTTGACGAGCGCGCGCGCGCGTGCGTGTGATGGAAAAAAGAAAAATTTCGCCTGGAGAGTTATACGATCGGTGCCGATCAAGAGAGAGAGAGAGAGAGAGAGAGAGAGAGAGAGAGAGAGAGACTCTCGTCGAGGACTTTCTAATCAGAAAGAGAGAAGCGAGTATAGCGAGCGTTTAATTGCTACTGGAGTGAGTGAGTATGCCGATGCGGCAATCGGCGCCATCGCGGGATGTTTCTATCTGGAACGCGTTCTGATAAGGCTAATTGCCGCGAGTGCGCTTTCGACGTGCGCGATTTTTGCGGGCTTTTATGTAATTTTAAGTGGTAGAGGGAGAGAGAGTTGTCGAGGAAGTCGCGCGACGACTTAGGCTGCTGCGCGCGTGCGCGGAAGTTGGTGAAGTGAGGAAAAAAGTGGTTTATTGGTGGGATTTGCATTGTACCTGAGTAACGTTAGGCAACGTTTGTTATTATGATAAGACTTTCCTGTTTTCTTGTAAAGTAGATTGGACTTTAATAGCTTAATTCTCTGGAAGTGCTACTTAATTGAATATGCGACTGGTGCTGTACTGTAGGGCTATATCCCAAAAGGTAGTCGCACATTAGGAAATGAGTATTTACAAAAGAACTTGATATCCGTGATAAAAACGAAAAATTCTTTAGGCATGAAATAGCTTGTTTTACGAGAAATAGATAAAAGAAAAATGTATTTTATTCTCAATCATAGTTTCGCATTTATTGTCGATAAGAATTGTTTCAATGTGAAATAGACCACGCCAATTGAAGTTTTGAAAGAAAACTTGGTAACGAGCTATTTATTCTGGCAAGAGTGAGTGGGATAGAATCAACTAAAAAATTACTGTTTTAAAACAGTATGAAAAAATGAATTTTACATATTTATATTTTGGTCAACTATCTTCTTTGCATATATTTCAAATTAGATGATTAAGTTACCGTGAAATATCTAGTGCGAATATTTAAGGTTATACGGCTGCAGCTTTCTTGTTATTAAATGAAGAGTATGACCGGAATCATTTTATCACTATCCAAACATTAGCTATTTTTCTTAATTATTTATTTCCTGGTCATTGCTGATGAAAACATTTCTATAAGGGATACTTTAATACCTCTATTCGTTCAATTCAATAAATTTATTAATGATGATAACCGACAATTTGGCAGGTAACACAGTCGCCACCTTTGCTGGTCATCGAGGTTAAGCAGCATTGGACGCTGCCAAAACTGAGATAAAATTGCCAAAAAATAATAATTTCAATTGCCTACGGAATGTGACCTAGACATCCAAACTGAATTATTCCAAAACCGACCATCCCGGGTTGGTATTTTCTAATTAGGATTTATCCTACATGGTTTTCCCACCCCTCAGGCATAGTCTTGGGCGAATGCGGGATGGAGGATCATAGGTATGCAAAAACAATTTATAAAAAGATGGGTCCTCAGGATAAATGTATAGGTTATGGTGTAATAATAAGTAAAGGAAATAAAGGTGTGGAAGGATACGTGCTAGGCCAGTAGGCTGCCTGGAAACCATCAATTTTTTTTATTAATGATGTTTGAGAATAAGGTTTATGTTTTTGTATCAGACGTATTATGGTCAGACCTGAGTAGATTTTTAGACAATAAGGAACCACGAGCTTGAAAAAGTCTAGGCTTAAAAACTGCAGTTAAAAATTTGGAGGTTATCATTAAAGGTTATTTACTTTCATGTTCACATCGATGAAGATATTTCTATACTATTAAAAAAGAAAGTCAGGAGTTATTGTGCCCACAATTCCTTCACGTAACGCATAGATTTCACAACACACACGAAATAATTACCCTCTGCCATTTTATTTTATTAGAGGACCATTATTCGCGATCAACAACAGATTCAAGAAAACACCGACAAACTAGCACCGCAATAAACTCGTGATTCTATTCGCGCGCTGGCAGTGGTACAAGAAAATCGAGCGCAGCGCGGCACGTACGGCACATATCTTCCCCCTTTCTCGCGCTCGCTCTCCTTCCCTTATCGGCAGGCGTGCGTGTGACCGTGCGATTTTTCTCCCGCGTTCGTACGCGTGCCGGCTGTAGCCCCGTCGGGACGATTAATCCAAATCGAAGCCGAGGCGCGTGCAATCACGCCGCCGCGTACGCGCGTCCCGCGCGAGGGGGAATTAATAGCGATTTCTTCGTGCTCCTATCGCGTTGGAATGTTATATATATACACATCATCATTAGGCCATTAGTTTGACGTCGTTGATGTGCGGGGACGAGGAGAGAGCGAGAGAGTTATTATGGTCGATCGGAGGACTGATTGAGATAGCAGATTGAGGAGTTTTTCTTTTTGCGTTCTTTTTTGTGGTCACTGGTGGGTAGAGTTTTTGTGCCTGCCGCTCTTATAATATGTAAGTGGACTAATGTGCTAAAATTCTCTTCTTGATGGCCATCTTTTGCGTGTTAGTGAATGATTAGGTGTTGAAACGGGAGGTTCCTAAAGTACAAACTCGTTATATGATTATTATGGTGAATTGTCTTTTAAAGAGCACTGGAGTTAATGAGTGGCTTGTTTTAATGATAAAAAAGGTTTTTGGAATAAAATGGAATGTTATATATTTTTGACGATTTTCTCTCAAAGATTTAACGTGCATAGTAATTAATTAATAGAAACCAGCAGAGTTAAACTTAAATCATTCCTAAAGTAAAATGTTTATTAATAATTATATGTAGCCAAACTGTTCTAATTGAAATTAATTTTCTTAAAATGTTAAAATTTCAGTGTAATAATGTCAGAAAATATCATAAAGATATCGTTCCAGTATATCGTTCATAATGACATGCTTTTCATTTATGAAATTTGAATCTCGTAGAAATATTAATATTAAGTTTATTTGCCAATTGTCGCTTATAATAGGAATTGCAATGATGAGCTCAGTGGAATATCAAAAAGAAGCGCATCATAAAAAACATTTGTAACGCTAGTAATGTAAATATTAATGAAAATCATTTCATCATCTGATGCTATCTTTGTCAGTTTTTATTATTATAATAGACCTATTCGTAGTTATTTTTTAAGAAACAAAATTGATCAACTTTTTTGTTCTAAATATGTTATCTGTAAAATACTCAAACAAAGGCTGGCTCATAATGCATAGTATTATTTAATACAGTTTCTAAAAACTGTTACATCAGTGGTAAACAAATGTATCTTACTTCTAACTATTTTGAGTCAAACAAGTTGTTACTTATCTGCAAGATGTAATCTATATCTCGAAGGTCAGCCCAATTCTGCTCTACCCTCCAACCAAATAATGCGAAACTTGACCATGATAACCTACTTACAAAGTCTTCGAAAGCCCTATAGAATATGCGAAACCCTACAGCACCTTACAATGTTAGAAAAAAGTTTCTTGAGTTTCAGTAAGATGTTACGGAATTACATTCCACATATTGAAAACTGTTTGAAAATGAAAATATTTATTTAAACACAATAAAATATGCATAAAATAAAATAATGCATATGACGAGTGCGGAAATGAATGTCCTTTTGTTGTTTCAATCAGAGAAAACTTTGATCAGGGTACGGAGATAATCATGTTTGAGCTACTAGCCCTTTAATTAACAGAAATCACGTTTCGACAGCGGCGCATTGTCTGCAAGCCGAAACATTAGACGAATTACAGAGTAAACATTAGAGTTATCTATCTTACACCTACCAAGAAATTTTCATTATGTTGGCGGATAATATATGATGAATGGGCCAACGATAATAACATGCCGATAAACTTCCAATCTAATGATATAACCCTTATAAAGGTAAAGAAGTAATGTTTAAGTACTTTAATTTGCACAATCTAGCCTATAATCTCCTTTTAACTACGTACATTGATGTACATGCGTTAACTATTGTTACCCAGAACTATTGATAATCCAAGAACAGTTCCAGCAACACTTAAATCTTTCAATAGTTTTACTTTAACAGGATTATCCTTTATCATTGTTGATTTAAGTAAAGCATAAGACGGTTGGGTAAGTTATATCCAATGTTGGGGTAAGTTATATCGGTTGGGTAAGTTATATCCAAAATCTTTTCTCGACTAGATGGTCAGAATATTACCGTATCTTCGAAATATAGGATGACTTCACCAGTAAGGGAAAGTTTAAGTTCAGTGAATGAACGGGTTACGTGATATTTTTAATCGCTTAAATAAAATGTTGTTATGATATTAAACCGATAAATAATGGCTTTTTTCAAAGTTTGATATTGGGAGAAAGTGCTTCATGAGGCCAGAAACATTAAAAATATATTTTATCAACGATTTTTATTAAAAAATGTTCACTCGCTGGTGTCTGTTCAACCACTGTCGAAGTCACTCTATACTTGTACACTGTTTCTCGACGCTCCTGACGAAAAGTAACACGTTCGTTACTTTGTCGTGAAAACTAGCATCGTTTGCGGGCTTGCAATGAAAACTAAGACGATTCGCGAAATTGTGACGAACACTAGCACTGTTTGCGAGATTGCTACGAAAACTAACACGATTCACGACATGACCACGTAAAGTAGCATTAGTTCTGTTTTTATATCAAAGTAAGCATTTGGGTTAAAATGACAATAAAGTTTGGGTGAATTCATAAAAATCATTCGGTGAGTGGATATATTAAACCTAAAAACTACGGTCGATCTAAGAGCACAAAGAAAAATCTCGACCTTACCTTTGTTGATTAACCATAGGCTTATAAGTAAAAATTATCATTTTAGATCTGTGCAATTGCAAAACTTGTACCTCTATCAAGCTAATCAAGCTATTAATAATACACCATTACTAACTTAATAATAATAACTTTTAGCCAAATTATTTTTTGCAATAGTTGTCTCCGCTCGGTCTCGTTTACACGCACCTTCTGAGCTTATACATAGAAGCCTGCGAACCCTCCTATCCCTAACGTACGCCGCCCGCAAGCCTCACAACACCCGACCGGTCCACCTCCACGCGAATTATCCTCCCGTAATCGTCCGCTATGCGTTTTTGTACTTAACAATTTCCCCGAGATTTACGAGGTAGGTTCCGCCTCCCTCTCGACGGCTTTTCGAAAGAAGCGTCCTCGCTCACGGCCTGTTGAACCGGCGAGACTCCGCGAAGTTGCTACTACAACCGTCTAGCAGTCATTAAAAGCGTGCTCGAGAGGGGCCAGCGTTTGCGGTTCGAGGAACGGGCGGCACGCGCGCGTATCGAATAGTGCGGGGGCCGCGTAATTAACATGCTAATTAACGTGTTGATTGCGGCGCGGAAGCAGCTCGTCTTGTCGCGACCTATTTAGACTCGCGTGAGCAGTAGGTGATGTTTGTTGTTCTTCGCTAGACTTCTCTCTCTCTCCCTCTCGTTTGACTATAATAATGATATTTTTGGTGTATGCATTAGCTGGCGAGGTCATGCGTGAAAAGTAAGGAAATCATTAATTTTAGTTTAGGGAAGTTCGCGTCGTAGTATATACGGTGAGCGAAAGTATATTTTTGATATTCGAAGAGTGCATGAATTATTGATGAGCGGTGTGTAAAGTGAATAAAAATTGTAAATGTTTCATGTCATTTAGCTTAAATGTATATGTAATACGTAATAAAATGACTGAGAGGAATACGTTAAAATATTTTATTGCGTTACGTTTCGAATTAATTAATTATGTTTTTTAATTTACAAGAAAGCCTGTATAAAATTCAATTTGTTATTAAATGAAATGTTTTTGTTTTAAATCATATTTTATCTGAAATTCATTTATATTTGCATTTTACATGTAGCGTATAATTTAGTTTAAAAACACGATGAAAACTTGGGTCAAGGAATATTATGATTTACGTTATTTATTTTATTTTATTCCAAACAACATTTTATTTCGGAATTAATTCTTCATTTTTTGTCAAAAATGAATGAATAACAACAGAGTAAATCAATTGAAATAAAGTATTTCATCAGTTAAAAGTAAAAAACCATGCAAAAATTCGTATCAATCGCACCTAGTTAACTGTAGTTAAACTTTGTTACATTATTCGCTGGAATATGCGAAAATTAAAAGTAAAACAAAAGATGAGTTTTACAATCAAATTACAAATTCAAATGCAAAAATATTAAAATATCATATTCTGAGTAACAATGACAGCTTTGGCTCTACGGACTACCTGAAAACGTCGCTCGGAGCAAGTTCGCTACCCCGTGTGAAAGATGGCCTGTCTCAGCAAGTAGCTTTTCATTATCGAGCTATATAACACAATGCCACCGTCGCGTGCTGCCCCCGAAAAAAGAGGCGCGAACAAAGTGAACTCCCTTCCCGTGGAGCATGGCGCCGCCGCCACGGCGCTCTTTCGGGGCCGCGAAGATACGTCGAGGGACGCACAAATCAAAACGTCCGCGTGTGAGCGAGATCGCTTCTTTCCTCCGTTTATCGCGAGAAAAACGTTCGGGAAGTGGTGGGTAGGATTTATGCGGTATGCTGGTTGAGAGATATCTATGCGATTATAATGAGATGTTTTGTTGGTTTGGATTATACTTTCGCTTGTTCCTTACTGTTTTTATTAAAATTTGTATAGATTTTTACTATAATACTTCATACGTGATGGATTGATAATATTTTTCGTAGGATAAGTCAGTGTTTAAGAGAGTTGATATCACGTGAATAGTTGATATTATTGAAATATATTTCTGCAAATGGATTTTTAAACAATGTAGGCACCTCATCATAGATTAAATGACATGTCATCGTTTTTTCTTAAAAAGTTCATGGATATCAGCTATGAAAATTATCTTGAATTTCAAAATTATCTACGACATAATTATTTTAGTATTTAACAATCTATTAAACGAGTAAAATAATTGTTCAACTGCAGAATTTGACTTACTACCACAATACTTGAATTTTTCACTCGCCTATCAATATTGACTCTTGCTATCAATAACAATTCCACTCTTCACAATATGCAACATAAATCCATATACCTCACAAAAAAGCCAAACACATACAGAATTTCCACTCACCGGCGCAGTTTATTTTTCGTCTGCGATATCCCCGGATATATATCCCAACAAAGCAAAATAGACTCTCTATTTTCAATGAAGCGTATTGAAAATGTTCAAAGGTACATCTATACACACATATTCGGCTCAAAGGGATGGCAAAAATCACTGGCTATGGACCGTCGCGCTGTAATTCGCCCGCGTGTACACGTGGACTTGTGCCACTCGCGATATACGTGCAAGGGAGTGAGAGAGAGAGAAAGAGAGAGAGAGAGAGAGAGAGAGAGGGGAAAAAAGGCCGAGGACGCGGCGCGCGCTTTTATTAAATTTTGATTGCGAGAGCTCGTAATTCAGCGCGTGCCACCTGTTCGCTCGCCCGTAATTCGTTTTGCTTGGGGAGCTTTTTACATCGGCAGCGCTAACAAAGGTATTGTCATGATTTGTCTTTCTCTCTCTGCCTCTTCCTTCTACTAAGAATTACGTGTCTTATGTGTTACAGCGTCGCGGACTTTTCTCATGTACTCGCTATTTCAATTAAATGGATCGTTCACTGAGGGAAAATTAGTAGAATAATTATCAGAATTACGATCACTAAAAACTACTATACTTGCCAGTCTGGTAATTTTTATAGTCAGTCTGATAATTTTTATAAGGCAGTATAGGGTAATTTTCTATTCGCTTCGAAAAATAAAGAAAAAAATTCTGTCTTCCCAATTTGATTAATTATACAAGGTAAATAAGTAAGTATTTTTAACGATGAAAAAAAAAAACTAGTTGAAAGACGAACAGCTTACCGACTGCGCCACACAGTACTACTTATGGAAGGTGATCCGAATCGTCTACATATGTTACATTGATAATTGTATAATTCATTTATTTTTATCTACGTTGTCAAAATAACATCCACAATTAAGAAAATGATTGATTTATAATGATTTAAAGAATTAATTGAAGCTATTTACATAACAATTACATTGTTTATAGCAACCTGAGAATCTTATTTGACTACAGGATTGCAGCTTTTCAGGTTATGTCAAGCCCCGTGTATTGCTATCTATATCAGAAAAATTACCCTAGCGGCTTGTAAAATTTGTGAATTCTCATTGTTACCATACTATTTAGCAATTTTTCCAATTTTCTGTTTGTAATTTTTCTTACAAAAAACAGTAAGAAGTATATTATAAATATAATAAATAGGTCACTTGTGACAGTGTGTGGTCGGTTTCCGTGCGCAGTAGGGTAATTTTTTTTGAGCGTTCTTATAATTTTTCTAATCTTTTCTCAGTGTTTGTAAAGCAGAAATGAAACGCGGAGGTGGTGTGTAAATATTTTTTTGATATTGTTTTGGTGTTTTGTTTTGTAGTTCCGCCTTGGGACGATGGTGCGGGGGGAAAAATTTGTCGGATCTAGTTTAATTTAAATTTGAAGGCTGAAGCCCCGGCGTTCCGGTGCGCACGGCGCTGAAGGCTAAATGTACCCGCTTCAACGCTCTTATTATATTTGGTTTTAATTATGCACGGTTATGCGTTTCACTTTTAATTAAGATAGAATATACAAGCGCGCGCGCACAATTCGCCCGCTGCTACTGCTGCAGCATTTTGCGTTTCCGTGTTTTTCGGAGAGACAGAGGTATAGCGAGTTTTATAATAAGTTTTGAATAGCTTCATAAACGAGTCGTCGGAGGAGGCGGAATGTTTTGTTCGCTTGCCAACTTTGCAATTCCATGTGACGAATTGTGCGTTTTGAAACAGACAGTGGATACGAAAAATTTGCGTTTCCGCGTATAGTTTGCAAAATTTTAATTACCGCTGCAATATTTCCGTTGAAACAAAGGTTGAAACCGAGGATCATCAATGTTTGAATTTTGATAATTTCATTAGCATAAAGTAATAAATATTTCATTTTAATTAATTATCCGATGCTTTCATCGGAAATGTAATACGTCAGTAACATTATGTAAAAGTAGATAGCAACGCGCAAAAGCTCACGCGTCATACGACCGGAATCAGTCGTCGGAAAGAAGCAATTATTTGTTACGCGAAAAGTAACCAATCGCGCAAATTGGAGCCGCGACTCTATACGCGTTTCCATTTCCAGCTCAGTAACGCGTCTCGCATAATACGCGCGAACGCTATAACTATCACCATAGCGTCGCTCTTCGGCATCATCGCCACCTCGTGCAACATTTATGCGCGCACGAGCCCCGGGGGCTCGAGTTATAATCCATCAATCGGATATATGCCGCCTACGTGTTGCGCGCCGACATTTTCGCGGAAACCGTTTGTGGCCTTCCATATATGATCTGCTACTCGCATATTCGACGTTATCGAGAGGAGGGTTTGCTCTTTATGCAGAGAGAGAGAGAGAGAGAAAGCGTATATGGGTTGCGCAACGCGATTTTACGAGCTCGTTATCGGCGACCTTGGGTCGCCTGCGTGTATTTTTAAATCGAGAAGTTGTCGAATTGAATGGAGGTTTATATTATCGACTGAAGTTTCTTCGGTGCTGAGAGATGGTGATTTTTTTCTGCGATCGTAATTGTATTTTAATTAGAGAGCGGTGGAGTTGCGTGTCAGAACGTATTCGATATTCATTGACGCGTGTATAAAGAGAAGTTGAAATCGATTCTCGCCGCACGTGTGTGTGTGTGCATGATGCATATTATTGCATTTGTACGCCGTGTCTCATCGGCAGCCATTCATGATGAATCACGACGAATGGTGACATTTAATATTCGATGTCCTGATTGCGAGCGGATTTTCGTTTTTATTTATCATAGTTGAAATGAAAACTTTTTTAATAATCGGAATATAACGTAGAAATTGTTATTAATTATGGCGGTTTTTGTGAATGTATTGAATTATTATTCGGCAATATTAGCTTGAATGTCTTCATTTGTACAACAAAGTGAAGTATTAAATTACCGTTTTGTATTACACGAATAATTGAACATTTCAATTACCAGGCACGTGTGATATGCTGTTAAAGTAGTGATATTAAATGACCAGCGTCGGTTTAATTCGCTAGCGTGATTGAATTTACAAAAAAACAAAGTTGAAAAAACGTGTAAAAGAGACAGACGAGAGTAATATTTTTTCTTGCAGACATTTATTATTCGAACTCCAACAAAGTTATGTCACCTTGCTATTTTAAGTCAAGTAATTTCCTTTCTTCAAAACTACAAAGCACGTTACATAAAGAATACTTAAACTACAACTACCGCAGCTCTAAATTGAAAAACTGTCGTGTAACGTTGTAAATACAAGTGATAATACGTCCCGGCCATCATCACCGACCCAGAGGCCAAAGGACCTGCACACATGCACACGTAGAGAACGTAATGAACCGTTGAAAAACGGAATTCTTTAGCAGTGCTAACCTTTGCATTATGTGTCCTTTTCTCGTTCTCTCGCGGAGACGTTAAATTGCATTTACTCGCGTCGCGCGCGCACGGCTAATCATCGCAGACATCCGTTTCCTCGAGCGCATTTAAGCCCGGCACGCCGTTGTCGTCATCCTATCTCGCGCGTCGTCGCCTCCCGACTGCAATGCACATAACTATAGTAGCGGTCAGCGGAGCCCGCAGGTGTGCGCGTGAAAAAAATGTAATTATGTGGACGCGGCTGAGTTTAGTAGAGGGAGCGGGAATGGGGGTTGAAGAGGGTTGGTTTAAAAGTCGCAGGATGATAAGGTGAACGTATAGAGAATTACATTTTTCTCAGTTTAGTATATACTAAAAAGAAGTTTATTGTTTAGCGCGTTGTCGTTAAATGTAAAAGGCCACTTGCTTGTTTTTTTGTTAATAGAGGTATACGCAGAAGGTTTACGGAACAATTATATGAATGATGAAGAAATAATATCGGATCGAGTTAAGAGATCCAAAAGTACTTGTCCAAAAGAGCTTCCTGATCTGTGTTATTGATCAATAATTATGCCAATTTTTATTCATCAGATTTTCGAACAAAAGGTACACACAAGCCTGAGTAAATAATCGCCTTTGCAAATTTGCAAACCAAGCACAAGTACATTTCCCAAATAGACTCGACCAACTTTCCACCCTCACACATATATATAACAAACGCCATACCAGTAAACCTCAGCTCGCTCCGATCACACCGACGCCCAGCTCCCGCTCGTTAATAGATAACGAGCCTCCCTCAAAGGTGGGCACGACCATCCGCGTCTCGCTCACACAGACCAATTTGGCATCCGGCGGTCGTGCGATATCATTCCCGCGGGACCTCTCCCTCTCTTCTGTATACGAAAAACACTCCTGGAGATATACAAGTCCCCCCCGTCATCCAGAGATTATAGTACATATAGGGCCATCGCTGCAGCGCCAATTTACAATTCCCCTTTTGCCCTGCATATAGTGCACGCGCGTATCTGTTGCTGCAGGGCAGATTAACGCGCGCACACGCGTGCCTGTAGCTTCTCTTATTTTTAATGGAAGCCGCGCTGTGGATAAGCGACGCCGCGCGCTTGTGCAGTATAGCGCTCTTCGCGATCTAATGTAATTGCCGGCAGTATTTCTTTATTACCTGAGCCGGCCCGCGAGCGGTTTGATGAATGGGGGGACGAGAGAGGCGGGAGAACGAGAGTTAGGGGGATGAGATTGGGTTTTCGCTCTTTGCGAGAAGTTGTTTGGAATTAAAATGGTGTTTATTGGGAGAGTGTTTTATTAGGTAAACCGAGAATTTGATTTGTTGAAGTGGAGGAAAATGAATATTGGATACCTGAATGCTCTTTTTTTGGGTAAGAACCAAAGTTTACCGAAAAGCGGTGATTTAAATTTGTTATTTATAACTTTGATCATTAATATGAAGGTGTTTACTTTGGAATATAATCATAATTTAGCACGGAAAAATGGTGGTTCGATTAACCAAAAAATTCGTTACGGTACCAATTCGAATTGATAGAAAATTATAGAACCAAAGGTGATAGTGTAATCAACGTAATTGATGAAAGATAGTAGATAGCTGTCGTAACCATTTTGTGGCTTGGGCTTTTGGTATAAACTGGTAGCAATAACTATTGAAAGTTAATAATAACAACCGAATCGATAAGTAGCAGCATCGACTGCTTTTTTAATCTTGGAAATACTAATTTTTTGGTTAAAACAACTACGAGAACAACTATTGAGACTGGTATAACGATAGATTAGTAAGTTTAATAATATGAAAATGGTTGTCGTAACTATCTTTATTGATAGTTTTAAATAACGATCGGTTAGTAAGTGTAAAGACGAAAATGGTTGGCGGAGCTACTACTTGTTTGTTAAATCGAATTATTCGTTTTTGTTATGTCCGTTTCAACCAACCGGTTGGTTAGGATATATAGCAAACCATTTTTGCCGTGAGATTTTAAAACAAAAGCTCTAAAAATAAAGATATTTCGTTTAAGCAGGATCAGTTGAAAATATTTTAAATAATTTTTACACTATACCTATAGCTTTGTTATTATTTATATTTTTACATTATGTTTACAGCATACAAAAATGCACTTTTTAGTATTAAAATAAGATTAAAACAAAATTCCAACTTTATATGTACCACACGAGCGATGATTATTAAAATAAGTTATTGGAAAATCCTTTTTTCATTAAATTTGTTACTTCCCAGAATAGGAAAAATTTACAATACCATAAAATATATTTACAGCAAGTTGGAAAACCATTTTTACTCCTTTATTCCGATTCCGTAAAAATTTTTGAGTAAAATTCCTGTTTTTTAACAGCGTATAAGTTCGGAAAAAGAATAACTTTCCTTCCATCGTTATAAAGATATCTAAAAACTAGTAC
>JAPYZP010000614.1:0-22774 GCA_030522985.1 Torymus sinensis | reverse complement strand
TTTTTCCATATATACACGGAGAGAAATTCTCCAGTAAATTTTACAAGGTACTATAGTAATTCTCTCACAGACTGCTCATGTAACAAATTTTACTATGTACTATAGTAATTTTTTGTAGGGAACTTACGAATTTTTCTAAGAAACCTATCAATTTTTTTAAGAAACCTACGAATTTTTCTAAAAAATTCTTGTTAAAATTTACTAAACAATTTTTCTCCGTATTATATACAAATATAAATGGGGATATACCTTTGAGAGTGGCATATCCCTCGCCGACCCCAACATCGATCTTCCCATCGGGATTACAGATCTTCTTCCCTCCCAGGGCCTGTACGAGGTTACAGACGAAGGTCAGCTTCATGGGCCAGCACAGCAGCCAGCCTATTATCCACGTCACGGTCTCGTAGCACTTGTCATACGCGTCCCCAAACATATCCCTATACAGCCAAACGGCCATCATTTACCCTCCACAACAACCCCCACCATCGTCCCTATACACGCACCTACATCTCTCGGAGCCTCTGCTGAGCTGCTGCTGGCACCTCTCGGTAATCTTTTCCCTGTACTTAGCCTCGTACACCTCGCCGTCGGTCTTGGCCTCATCTATCTCCTTCTCCGCCTTCTCGTGTATCTCCTCGGTGCGATTGCTCTCGGCCTCCATCTCCAGGTCGACACTGTCGTTCTCCGCCTCGATCTCCCGCGTCTCGTCCTCGCCCTCGATCTCGCGCGCGATCGGCTCTATCAGCTCGTTCACCGAGCCGAGGGTCTCGCGCAGCTGCTCCGCGCTCTCGTTCATGTTCGTCATCGCCTGTATACATGCAAGTATACCCTGAGATAGGAGTGATAACGCATGGATGCGTGTGTAAATAAGTATAAGGACCTGTTTGAAGGGTCGGAACATGAGGTCGTATTTCGTTTTGGTCAGGTTGTAGGTGAGATGCGTGGTGCAGGCGAAGCTGCGCATCACTTCCTTCGCGTTGAAGGTCAGATTGAAGATCGGCCCCGCGATTATGTAGCCGAGGACCAGGGCCTTTAGCACGCTTCGACCCGCGCGGCCGAACAGACCCGGGATCGTTAGCAGGCACACGCATCGAAACTATATATGGGCAGATAATGCTATTGTGTATGGTTCTTTTGTTGTTTTGTGGTTTTGTCAGTGGGAGGTATGCGGGAATCGAGGCGTGACGTTCAATTAATGTGTTTACAATATCACTTAAGCGAGCGTGTTGTTGTTATTATTGAGCGACACGTGTGCGTTTAATATCATGGGAAATTGCATAAAATTTTCTGCAAGGTCATTATATGTGCAGCGGAGTAATTGACCTGAACAAAACGGAGCGATTACAGCGATGCGGTGTTCTATTGTGTCCAATGACCCTGATAGTACATCGACGCGTAATATATAAAACGATGCCTAATTAAAAGCGAATTAAGGTTATATATAGTGCCCTCACCTGGAGGGAAAAAGCGCAGCCGAGCGACAAGAGCGTGACCAAGAACGCTCCGCAAGTGAGACTGGTAGCTCGGCTCAATTCGAGGTCCACGATAATGAATACATAGAGGAAGACGCCCAAGAGGAAGCCCAAACCGAAGGCAAAGGCCGTGCGAGCACGGCGATGCGTGCCGATCGGATCGAAGCAGACGCGAAATAGCGCGGGGAACTTTTTCTGGTAGTTCTTTAATATTCTCTCCTGATACCGTTCGAGCAAATGGGGCTTGCGAGGCTCGTTGTCGACGTCCGACATGTCGCTCTCTCTCTCTCTTTACGCTCATAACCTGTTCGCGATCGGATGATGACTGGCGAAATATACCTAATGTATTACGCGCTCCGCGGAATAAGTATAAGGTAAACGAGCTGACGGTTTTTTTTGTTTACGCGCTCTCCCTCGTTTTTCTTTCCTTTTTTGTTTGCCAATGGAATTAATAATAAATACAATCATCGGAAAGGAATGTTGACGAGCGATGTGGCGTTGTTTTAGTAGACACGTTTTTCACGATAGCGATTGTAACAATCTGTGTATTTTTAGTTTAAATACTCTGTTAATAATAAATTTAAATTAAAGTATTATCGCAATTATTTTATAGCGCCGTTGTAAATGATACATTATCAAAATATGCTCTTGTTTTACAACGGTATATGTATAGTAAATGTAAATATGACTATATAAAAATATATTATAATAATAAAATGAAGGTTGAATAAAAACAGCAATCCAATGAAGTATAGTTTTTTATCACATTTTTATTTATTTTTTTTAAATCTTTTTTTGTAACTTGACTATTTCAGCAGTGTTCGTCTGCACAGTAACAAAAGGTACACACCCGTATAAAAGCATAAAATTAATTCATTCATTTGAGGAGAAAAAGAGTAAGATGAGTAGCGAAAAAAAAAACAGGTTGACAAAAGTTTGAGTCTCGGGAGAGAGAAGCGAAACGGAGATGGTAACTACAGTTTCACTCTCCCGCTATTTTACAGATAATGTTGTGGCGGGAGATAAGTCATTTAGACGGGGACGCCGAGACGCTTGGCCTCGTGGGCGTACTTGGTCCTGTAGACGTTGTCTTTGTCGTACTTGGCGATGACCTCGGCCCAGGTGTCGGGCTTGTTCTTGGCCAGGAAGGAGATGACCTTCTCGGCGCCGGCCTTCTGTTTCGGGCTGCATTTGGCGCAGTTGGTCGACAGCGCGTCGGGGAGGAGACCTATCGTGATCGTTAAAGTGTGTTTCATTAGTATTGTGCCTTGTCGATTGATAACAATTTTGTAGTAAGACTTATTTGAATAAATTTCAATAGCATATCATTTACGAAAATTCTCTTGAAATTTTTTCAATTAATTAATTATTTATTGTTTACTATTATGAAAAAAATATAGAGCAAAAATTATTGCTTTAATCAATTTCCTATTATAATTGTAGATAAATGTATTTCTAATTTGAATTCTTAATTGATTTTATCGAGCTGCAGTTTTTTATTGAACTATATTAAACGCGCTCGTTGATGCATGATAAAACTAGCACAGTTGGTGCATTATTAAGGAAACTAAAAATTTAACTCACATGATAAATTATAAATTAATCTCAAACTTTTCCATCGACCAGATGTGTAAAATGTAATTAATTTTCACGTAAAACTGTAGAAACTTATTATGGCACTGTATTAGAACCATTAGTTCAAGAATTTTCTCTAGCAAAACTTTATGTGAACAATTTCAATCTTTCATTGCACTTAAAATCACCCACAATAATTACACAAAACCCAAAAATCTCAAACACCCATAGAAAAACTCATCATATGTATAGACTCACGTTTCAGTTCCCTGGCGTCGGGTGTGCACCTGTCGTCCTTCAGCAGGCAGTTGATGTAGGGTTTGAGCAGACGCTCGTTACTCAGGATCTGATCGACATCGACGTTGTCGAACTTGGTCGTGTACTTATCGTCGGCCGAGCAGACGGCGACGAGTGCCACGCACAAAACGAGAGCGAGAGTAGTCTTCATAGCTGCACGCGTACACGGGAAAACAATAGAGACAAATATTAACAACAATGTTTTTATGTGATGTGCCTGTATGCGTGTGTGTCTGTGTGTGAGGATTGCCAAATGAGTAAAGCGCACTGCCGGCGTTATTTGCAATAGTGAAAGGAACAAGTACTCGGCGCGTTGTTGTCTCGGGATTTTTCTTCTCCGCGAAGGCTTGATTTTTCCAGAAGCCGGTAGAGCGTTTTTGTTTGAGAACTTTTGAAGTGTCCGATGGAAAAGTATTTTAAATTGGCTTTATCAGCGTTAATGGATACAAACCGAAATTAGACAGAAAATTTTGTCACGACCACTCTGTTCAAACTCAGCGAACAAAAAAAAAAACGATTTTAATGTGCCAATTTTTTAAAGCTAGTCATAAAACGTTTATACAAATCCGACAACTAACGTACATACTTTTTAAGAAAATCTAAGAACAACGAAAAATTGGAAAAAAAGACAAAACGTTCACAGTCACTTTTGCAAATCGCCAGCAGCACGTTTCTAATATATTGAAAAATAAAATGAAAATAAAATCGCGAACTATGGTGTCAAACGAGGGAGAAAGAAGGCGATGAAGCTCGCGAACTGCTATGCTCACCTGAGTATTAGTCGTACAATCAGGTGCAACTGCTTCGACGAGACCACGACGTGTGCTTATATACTTTCTGACCATGACGTCTTATTACGCAAAAAACGCCCGGAGGCCCCCGACAATGGTGGGAGTCGCACAGGAGCGCGCGAGAGCGAGCGCGTATCAACGCATGGAGGCTCTATACGACCATTCGCAAAACTCGCACGTCTCTCTTTGCTGCTTTTTTTTTTTAATTTATTTCTCGTTTTTTTCCAAAATCCGGTACTTTTTCGACGGTGGTTCCGCCTGACGACGTACCCTGAATTTTTCATTGAAATTTTTTTTTGGTTTTGGTGGTGGGTATGTTTGTCGTTTTATATCATGGTGCGCGGTGCTGGTAATGCGCAAATTTTACATATTTAAAAATATCTGCGATTTTGGTGGACGTGTGGGTAAGAAAAAAAAGAAAATTATGGTAATTTTTGAGATAAGTATTATTTAAACGTTCGGTCAATCATCATTGACGTTTTCCGGATAATGCATCGGAATAAGTAATTTATATGTATTATTTATAAAAATATGAATATTACTAATTCACTTATAATAGATAATATATTTAAAATAAAATATACCTATTTAATTATTTGTACAGCATTAGGTACTTCAATATGATAATCATTGCAAAAATACCATTGAAAAATGTGAAAGAGATTACTAAGAAAATAATTGCTTAAAAGACCACTTCAAAAAATACTTTTTTCGACACCCTGAAATTAAATCAAGGAAAAGATGTATGGTAACTAATGAATATTCATTCGTTAGGGTAATTTATACTGTCATAGCTATATGAAGAAGATACAAAGTATCTACAGAGATATATCGACTTCATGAAATAACGGTAGGAATGAATTTCACAACTAATACGTGACAGTTGGTCCTTAATGAATGTTCATGATTTAAGGCTACGAGAACAATCTTTTGCTACAATGGTACATGCGAATTTTACATTGTATGATACGGATATCCGTACTGAACGATGTCATTACTCTGTATGGCGTCAATGCTCATGTGATAAAGTTGCCTTTCCGGTCGCACGAGCCATAATTATAATAATTTATTATTCGCTTTCTTGTTATTTACTTATTTATTATTACGATACCATAATATTATTCATATCTTCCTTATATAAAAAAAAATACAATACACCGTATTCTCATAACTGCGATATACAAGATAATTCATTATATTTTCGATTTACATAAAAATAAAGGCAAAAATCGCCAAACGATCAGAGATAATGGATGATAGATATATGAGTCGTATGGCGGCGCAAAGGTTGAACAAAATTAAAAATTAAAAATTATTCACGCGGCGATATACACGACAAATAAAAAGAAGGCCTCTTAAAGTCAAAAAGCATTAATACAATCTCAAAGTCGTGTGTGTGTACTTATGCTGAAAATACTCGACATCCTTAAAAGTTGTTCTGTGCACGTGCAAAGTTGTTTTGAGGTGCAATACTACGAAACGACAACATTAGACGAACCAAAAAAACTCGTAGCCGGTCTTTTTGGCAACAAAAAGGAGAAAATAATAATCATAGATCCTCGCGTCGCATTGTGATAATCGCCGTCATATATTAGCATTCGATGCTCACGTCCTTCGACTACGCGCTTCTTCTAACGATTGTTTCTCTCTCTCTCGCTGTCTCTCTTTGAAGGAAGACAATGCCAACGTGCCAATTGCTTCGGAATTTTTTGTCCGAGCGCAAAGTAGGTACTTGCGCGACCGGATAAAAAATCCCTTGCGTCAAAAAAAAAAAGTGGAGAAGAAAACAAACACAGCAGTCGAGGAAAAGAGAGAGAGATGGGTTTTTCCACCCTCGCTATAATATAATACTTTATATCTACCATGACGTAGGCGAAATTCAAAACAAGTCTTTGGCGACAGTCGAAAAACAAGTTCGGTTCAAGAAACGCTCCACTTAGACGGTTAACCTTTTCGAAAAACAAGGTAAATATTTTTGGAAATTAAATAAATCCCTGGGTAGAGAAGCGTGTCATCCATTAAAAAGGTGTACGTTTAGCATAAGCCGAATGACTTTCATGAGGAAGTCAGCAAAAGTCATTTGATCAGCGTTTTACGGTTTAATTTTAAAGCAGAAGTCAAACAGCGCGGTAAGGAGTGGAAGAAATACAAATGTGCAATGACACTCGTTGCTCGTTTGACTTTGAAAGTAATTTTTTAGCCCTCGTATTTCATAATTCATAGAAAATCGAGACATATACCATTTTTCGGTATTATCTTACGCGGTGATCCATAAAATGAATAAAAGAAGATGGGGGAAAAATACGGGACGAGAATAAGAAAACTAAATGTGGTCATCGCTTTGACGAAAGATTCAAAATTTTTTTCTGCACAAGAGCGCGTAGTCGAGCGCACATTTGACACGTGCAATTGTAATTGCGCTTATCGTTTGTATACCTATAGAATTAAAATATCCTTACAACTGAATTAGAAATGAATTTATTAAACGGACTTGAATTTCGAGACATTGTGAGAATTTTTAAATAAGCTAATTAAATTTCCATACAGGCCTTGGATAAATTTACTCGCACATGTGAATCACTGCAGTTAACATATTGTCTATGTTCAGGTTGAACTTCACGAATGCGTGAAATGAAAAAAAAAAAAAGGTTTACTCATGTTTAAGCACAATGCATTATTTAATGCAGATTATTTCTATAAAGAGAATAATTATGTTTATCTTTGTTAATAATTTTAACTCGTAATTTCTCTGGCATCATAAACATTCTATTATCCCATTACATCGGTAATAAAAAAAAATGAACGTAACCACTTTATATTCAAACGAATTATTGTTATGAATGATAATAGGCTGTTTCATCTCCTTTTTTTTCGTACCTGCTAAAATACACTATAAATAGAGAAATTCCATTTCGGCTCTTAACTGCATCTCATTAGCATTTTAATAGCGGGCGTATGGCAGTATATATATATCGGCTTGGGGGATTCCTCCGAAGAAAGATATCTTAATTTAAATTTTTTTCGGCCGAATATTTCATCTGCCTCTCGAAATTTATGCGAAGCGTTAATTTTTATCAAACACGATAATTCAATAGGAGACTTAGAAGCGAGGAGAGCTGAAAAATCGAAGGTTTCAATAATAGACGTCAGAGGAGGAGCTTGAGCGAACTGACTTTCTTACGTCGACTTAGCCGGAAAACATCATCAACTTGCTTACTTCGGCTTCTCTCAGTTTTTCACTTTCTGCTAATGACTTTTTTTTCTCTCTCTCAACCACTCGAGCCGAGCACAAACGACTTTAGACGCGTATGCGCATGACGAACGACGAACAGTCATTAGGCATTTTAATATATCTGTGTTGCATTTCGTCCGAAATGAGATCATCTCTCGACTCGCGACTCCTCACCTACGCAATACGAAACAAAGTGTAAGTAAATAAGTAAGTATATATACATGCAAAACCTGCTACAACTCCGTCGCGAGATTTCGCAGTCGTTTTCATTTTTTTTTCTTTTTTTTTTTTAATTCTTATTGTGGGTGCGAGCACGCGCGCGCTTAACCGGGTCCAGGTCGTCCGGATTCGCGTTTATCTTTTTATTTAACGCATTGTACTCGGTGGCCTCAGAATGCCTTCCACGCCGTGGCGTCATGTACGTAACTTTTTTCATTTCTCATATTCATTATTGCGGTTTCATATAGTATATATATACAGACACGTATGAGAGTAGTTTTGCAGAAAATCTTGGTAACGCGTGTGTCCCTAGGTAAGCCGGTGTCTTTTGCTTTTTTTTTATTTCAATAATAGTTACTTGTCTCTACGTGAAAGATGGCATAACTTTTTCGGAAGGACGGGTGTTGCGACGTGGCAGTATATTTCTGTATCAGTGTATGACTGGTTTGCAAGTCGAATACAGTACGGTGACAGACGAGTTTTTTCGGTGCTTGTTTTGTCGTCGCTAACGCAAATTGGAAGATTATCATCTGCGTGATGGCGAAAAAAACACACGTGTGGACGAGGGATGACCGCATGTTTACGCAGTTAGTAAAAAGCATGATTACCGCATATATCTATACGTAATATTGACTGTTCTTGGATAAATTTAGCAACGGCGTATTTTTAACAAATTAAAAACTTGGCTGTGACGAGCGCAGTGATTAATTTGTTTCCTTCATCGTACATATAATGTGTCAATTCCGTCGAATGCTTGAAACAAATAAAACAATTATAACCATCGCTCTATAAAGGTGTTAAATGCGTAGAAATACAAAGTATATAAGCCGGAATGCGAAACACTTTAAACGAAACATTTCCTTATACGACAAATCTGTAAGAGAGAGAGAACGCACACACACGCCACTTTTTTTGTATAGGTGCAATCTCGAAAGAGCGCTGCGCGCACACACACGCACACAATTATCGCGATGAGATTGCGCGCTTGGATCGACCGCGGGAAGATAGGATCTCGTTTTTTTTTCCTTTGTCGAGTGTCAAGAACCGAGTCGTATTATACGCGTACGTATTACAAAGGATTCAGGCAATGCCGAGCGCATGCACTCGCACGGCCTTTTAAGGATTATTTTCATTTTAGCGCGAGAAGAAGGCGAGATGAGATAGTAACTAAAGTGTGTGTTATACACACGCGCGCGCGCGGACTATCCGAGAAAATGGGAATAAAAAAGAAGGGAAGAGGAAAACGCAGGCACGCGCGCGAGCGATGCGACGCGACGAAGGACACACGAGGTTTACGTGCAGCGTCGTCGGTCGCGAGAGCGCACATCACATCTTATAGTGAATGATCGCACATGAGATATTGTTAATAGCGAGTGTACAAAGGTAACTGTATATATAATAGAGGTGAAAGAGGAGAAGAGTACGAGAGATCGAAGATGCCCTCTCTCGAAATTCACGCGAACGCGCATCAATCACCCCGTGATTTACGGTTTAGAGCAATCCGGTGTCAAGGCGATAGCTGATCTCGTATTTCTTCTCTTTTTCTCATTTTCATATGTGTGCGTATACATATATGCGGTTATATACGCTTAGCGGAGAGGCTGACGCATGCTATACTAGCTCCAATCCTTCGGCGCGATTATAAATTCGGGGAATCTATTTGTTTTGCTCGGCACGGAGGAGGTGAGCCTCTTCTTTAGTTCAGTGGAACTTTTCGGCTTCCTTTTTTTTTCCTCCTCTCGACGCCCGATATATGATGATGAGGATGAAAAGCTGCGATCATCGCTGGCACGCAGCCCCAAAGAGCGATCGCAGCCTTGAGTGTTGCAAGCGCGCGCCGGCGTTTGAAAAATTGCGTATAGGATAGCGAATTTACATTCGATTAGGGTATATATTTCACTATGTACAGGAGAAATGTGACTGGATTGTATGTGTGTGGATGCTGGATGGCTCGTTGATGGATTCGACATAATTTTTTAGCGGGTGATTGCATAATGAGCGAGGTGAGGTTTCGGGTTCTTTTTCTCCGTCTCTCATGGTTAACCCTTGTTAATTAATTAATTTCTGTGATGGATGACTTTATTTTTCAAAACGTATAGCTGACAGATTTGTTTTTCAAGCTAGTCATCGTGTCTATGTGTCATGTAAAATATTGAAAAATGATTGTTGTCTGAGTAGATTCGTTTTATACAATAACAGTTGTTAATAGATTATTGGGAATCGCTTTATTAAGATGTTATCAAGTTTTTCAAAATTATTGCTGTTTATAGAGGTACTATGGTAGGTATAGTTGTGTGAATGGGTATGGAGGTTTTCGAAAAATTAAAAATACTTTTTTCTTTAACAAAACTTTTTTTTTGTTATATTTATATAGTTACAGATACTGCCTTTGTCGTTTACATGCTCATTTATATATACAAGACAAAAAAATATTAGGCGAGTTTGAAATTTTTGTAGGCTATACTTTATACATCGTTCTTAGATACGAGTTCAAATTTAATAACCAATAGTAGTAAATTTTTTAATTCGAATGGAAAATAAATAAAATGATCATCAACACTCAATATGATTTTCTCAACTAAAGAAAAAAAAAATGAAATTTCAATTCGAATAAAACTAAAAAATAAGTAAAGTGCGCATCACAAATAGTCTTAATAAGAATGCATACAGTCATATCTTTCTCACGTCATCTTACATTTTATCGGTTTTGAAAGAATACTATGATGTTACCGCATTTACAAAATCACTTTCTTATATATACAACATGATTCTACACAGTCGATAAATATTTCGAGAAGAGGCAACAATGTGACGAACTAACAATATGTTTTGTGCCACAGTATTGAGCACTTTCAATATTTATAAATTTTACTTGTTCTCACTTTTCTTTATTTACTTCTTATCATCTTATATAGTAAAGGCAAATATACTACATACAGTAAAAGATAGAGAAAAATAAAATATCTTAGGTGTTTGTATTATGGATTGAACATGTGAAATGATCAAATATCATTGTATTTTAATTATATACATAAAGTTACCTATGAAAATTCAGAAAATCATCTCATAAAATCGTTAAAATGATAATGATTAAATTACAATCATCCTATTATATTTATAAATACTACGTTTTTTCGTTCTTATTAACAAGTGAATAGAACTTTATACAAAGATTCGTATTTGCATTAATTTTAGGCAAGTTAACTATATACAAAGAGCAGATTGAAATTCATAATGTCAAGTTTGAAAAGTTGATAAAATATTAAAACATTATCACCTTTCACCAAAATTTGACTGTAAGAACTTATAATTATATGGTATGACTTAGCTTAAAATATGGATTGACTTAGAGTAGGAGCTTCGAGGAAAAGAAGTGATTCAGTTAGCGGCAATCCAGCCATTGGCTACCAAGTAATGCAGAATTTTACTCTCTGGTTCTGATTGAGGAACTATATTTGATCTTTTGTTACCATTTAAATATTCCTGCAACAACAAAATTAAAATTGAATTTTTTGCAATAGTTGACAAATGAAGAATAATTAAAAAAAAGTATATATTATTACCTGTAATAAAAGGGCTTTCTGTGTGAGGTACTGTGTCGGTTTTAAATCTAGTTGAAGACATAATAATTTTTCTTGCTTTGTAAGGAGGTGTGCTGCAGCTTCGCCTTCCATATCTCTGGTGTCTGATTCTCCTTGATTTCCTGATGACTTTCCAGATGCCCAAGAATTGTTGCCTCTCTCGAAAGCGGAATTTGAGTTGGTTGAATGCTGATTGGCAGCATTTGAATTGCTATCCTGCTCCCCCCAATGACTGGTTGGAGTCATCGTCCGACTGGTGGCTGATGAACTGCTGCTGGCTGAGTCTGTTCTTGCAGTGGACTTTCGGTCGATGAAAGAGTAATTTTTTTCTTCGTCTCTGTAAAATGATAAAAAGAGTAATTTGAAAAAAAAAAATTTTCTTAAACTCATATTTTATTGTTTTTGTCTTCAAAATTATTTAACTTTACCATATGCGCAGTTGTTTAAGTTGACGAATTTCGCGACGATTTAATTAAATCAGCAACAATTATTGTTTGTGAATGAACCTTTCATGCAAAATATAAGTATCATTTATGCAAAAGGAGAAAAGAATTTGTAACTAAAACTTTTGCACTAAATGAAAATATAAAAAATTACAATGAAGTGGGTGAAATTAATTAAAAACTCACCTTCTTCTTGAGGCTTGGCGGTGCATTGTTTTGGATGACCCACTGCTGCCCTAAGTGAAATGCAAACTGATACAATCTGTTCACAAATGCCTGGCAACACGCACCACAAATAATAGAATTAGTTAATGAAAAAGCGAAAGCAATCTTATTATGCGAAAAAATTCCCCTCTCAAACAAAGGAAATATCTGTCTATAAAATTAGTTATTGATTGTTGCGTATATTGCCAGCATATAATGTTTAACATGTACATATATCCTTATAGCGCATGAATTTAGATTTTATATGAAACTATAAACCATATATTGTAAAGGGTTTTGAATGGTGAATGTGAAAAAATAAGAATAGCTAAAGTACAGTTGAAACATGCAACAACCATTGCCATAGAAGTTCCATCTATTTGGACCCAACAAAACAGTTATAAATCTACAGTTTCTCAACATTTGAAGAAAAATCATGGATTTGCATTCTAATGCGTAAAATATAACTTACAGATTTTTTATCTGACCAATGATCTACAGCATCTGCTTGTCCTTGAGCTTGAGCCATCACTTGCTCAAAATGAGTACATTCTTCGTGTCTTGTAACACCATTTTCCCGATAGCGATACAGTTCTGATAGACGCAGTCTGAGCTCCCTTTCTCTTTCAAGGCTTGCTAAAAATTGCTCATACTCTTGAGCTGTATAGAATTGAGCAAATACTCTCATACGATCCCTGAAGTCTCTAATATAATAAAAAAAGAAAATAGATAAAATAAGGTATAATTGTAAGAACATATTAATATCATCATTGGCAATTTTAATTTTCTATCAAAGTACTAAAAATATGATTAAAAAGAAAGTTATATTTTAAAAACTGCTAATTTGATAAATTTTAAGTAATAGAAAGAAAATTAAAAAACCAAAAAATAAAAATTTCACAAAAATTCATACTTTTCTTCTTTGGTTTGCTTCTTTTTAATGCCCTTTTCTTTTCGTGATGCTACAAAGAATGCTGACACTAGTTGATAATCTCGCACAACACGTTTTCTTCTTGCTCTTTCTCTAAGATTGTTTGTGTACATATCAACTTGTGCAAGTTTCAATGCAATATCAAGATCATCATCTTCTGCTGGATTTAAAAATAATGAAGACACAAGAGATTCTGCTTCATGGTTATAGTCTCGTTCAAAATCATCTCTTTGTGGCATATAACCAAGTTGCGTAGCTTCATCGGGTGTTATATCCAAAGGTGGTAGACGTGATGTCAAGTCTGGAGATAATGGACCATGATCTGAATTGGTTTGATCAGTGAGATTTGGTGTATATGTTTCAGTAGAAGGCCAAGTATATTTTCCGATGTTTCCATCCAAGTACCTAGCGATGTACTCTTCTTTTGCTTCTGTAATAGTATAAAGTGAAAACAGTGTTATTATCATAATTGTTATAATACTATAAATGAATATTTTAATTATAACTTTCATAATCTTTTTTACCTTCTGGTGTTCGGGTCTCAATATGCTTGCTGATATCTTCCCAGTTTCCATATCCAAATTGTTCAATCGCATCCAACAACCGGAGATGTTCTCTAGCAGTCCAATTACCTCTCCCACTAAATATGCTGATAGTACCAGTATCCTTTAAAATGAAAAATTGAAGATTATTTTTTCATGATAATTGAAAGGTACCAAAAGTTAAATGGTAACCTACCATAAACTGGTATGGGTGGTCATTTTTGTGCTGTCCAATTTCAGCACCGGCAGAAAAGCACTACGAAAGTAAAAAAAAAAAATTGAATGTTTACATTCGAAAATATTTACAGGTGAAAACAGTTGAGTCACGTGACACGGAGGAAAGGGTTCGGCGTTTTTGATCGCGCTCTATACAGCCTACCCAGTGACATGTATTTATAGCTTGTATATACGCGCCACAGCGAACGCGCGCCAATGGGCGCGTCGGGAGGACGGGTGTATACGTGCCAGCGCTAAGTGCGTCTGTCTCTCTCTTACCTGCAGGCAGAGGTCGAAATCCGGGCACTCGACGCATTTGACTCGCAGGCCCGAGATGTCCTCCTGGCAGTAGGTGCAGTTGTACTTGGCATAAAGATCTGAAATGAAAAATCAATGAGTAATTTCACCTCACCAGCCACCCCTGCTCTCTAGGATAGTGGAAAATAAGCGAGAATCGCTTCTAGCGCGTCGGAGGCGAAATTACGTACCCGCCATCTTTGTCCTGTGCGGCGTTCTCTTCCAGAACGATATTGGGTGTATGCGCGACGCTCTCGCTCTCGTCGACGTCACCGCATGCCAATTATTCCGTGGGGGCTGAGCCCGCGCGCGATCACGATCACGGGCGACCTGACACCGTTGTCGTATCCAGATGCATTATCGGGGTGCGGCAGGAGGTAATGGCCTTCGGGGATGCTCACGCTATCGCTCTCCGCCGCCGCCGCCCTCTTCTATCCACAGCCCTTGCGCGCCCCTTGGCCAGTTTCGAATCTACAATTGGACGCGCGTGTGTGTTTACGAGACTATACGAGCGCCGAGTATACGCGCGCAGGAACCTTCTGCGCGTGCGCCGAACGACGCGCCTATAGTAGGGTGTAGAGAGGAGAGAATGCAGGCTGACTGGCTATGCTACATGGGCTGATTCAATCTATATATTGCTATTATTCTTGTGCCACGATGAAGGGGTCTGAACTTGCCTGACTTTCGCGGCCGTCAGTGATGCCAACTATTTGCGACTTGGTCTCTGCTTTCGGTACATTTCTCTCTGCGCCGCGCCGGTTTTAACAAGAGTGAGAAGTTTATTCGGAAACGGAAACCGTGAGTTTTTCGGAAATTTGTTTGTATTTAGCGATTTATTGACGATAATCGATTGAATGTCCGTTTTGAGGAGATCGTTGATATCTTATTGTTTCCGAAAGAGCGGTTATACTGTTTATAGGTATAGAACTATTTTTGGTAACGACTTTACGATTCGTGGAAAAATTGGTCTTCGAAGAAATATCTTCAACGGCGATAAATTGATAATCGATTATCGCTTATTTCGTTAAATAATATAGAATAATTTAAGTTAACATTGTTTATCATTTCCGCATAAAGCAACTGAAAATAAGGAAACAGCGACGCTTTCATAAATTAAGAAAGATGAATTTTTTGCGAGGACTTCAACCCCTGCGTGTTAACGTAAGTTTTAACATTTTCGTAAGTTAAACTTTTTCTTTCGTTGACTATACCTATACTTAGTATGTATTAGGCATCTAAATGTATGAGAAAATAACCAATTTAGGTAGCATCTAGTAAAATTCCTCTGTGTGTACCGAAAGAAAAGTTTTTCTGTATAAAATCATGCATGCTGAATGAAGCAGAAAAGGCTACTTTTGTCGATAAGCCGTTGAAGCTAAAAAAACTTAAGATTTTACAAGCTGAAATGCAGGTATAACAATAAAACGATCTGATATTACTTTTTGTACCTGAATAATATTTAAATGATTGTCTGTTTTTACAGAAACCTGACGGATTGCCGGTATTTTTAAAGCGGGGCTTTCGTGACAAAGTTTTATTTAATATAACTGTAGTGGGTCTTTTTAGTGGCTTATTCTATGCTGTTGTGGTTCTCAATATACTTGACAAGCCCTATCACACCAAGAAATAAGTTATTTTAAATATCTTTGACACTGTTGATTGATATTAAGTTTGGGTTTCTTACTGTATAACAGAACTTCACATAAAAATCATTAAAATAACTTTATTGAATTATAAACTTTATAATTGATAAAAAAAATGTTATAATTTTAAGGCACATAATTATATAGGTGGGTTTTTATTCACCTTAACATATTTTTTAGAACTGTTTTAATATTTTTTACAAGAATTTCATTCTTGGAAACTTTAAGATAATCATGAAATTTGAACTTAGCAAGTTGCACCATTATCACAGAATGAAATATATTTACATTATCCATAATATTTATCTATTATAATTATAATTGTTAAATTATAATTCGCAATATAAAAATCTATTTTCTACAAACACTCATTCACTTATATACATTTTTCTATTTCAAGCATGCTGGCTTCACCTGTTTTAAGTCTTGCTTTTTATTTATATAACTCTTGAAAACAATTAAATCTGAAAATAATCTAATGCTTTTTAGTCAAAGCACATAATTGTACATATTTTAAATTCCGAACGTTTATAATGAACAAAATATTAACTGAAAGTTACTAATTTTCATTAGAATTGGTCGGAGTAGTTTTACTAGTGACTACAAGAGTGAGAAGTGAAGAGATACAGATATGATCATTTTTTAAATGTATTAAGTAGCCAAATTCGGCTAAATGTTAAAATGACAAAAATCTCTCGTTCACTATGAATGTTCGAAATTTCAAGTACCTTATAATGTTCATGTCTTTTAATCTCACTCGCTCTCAATGTTAGTTTAAATTTTTTCTTGTCTTTAAATTTTCTTGAATTAATCTTCTTCAACATTAGAATTTATATTCCTTAATTTTTTTTTTGCTTGTAATTTTTGTGACATATCTGTTTTATCTTCAATTTCAGGTTGACTTGTTTTCAATTTTCTTAGTTTCATTAAATTTTTCAGTTCCTCATTGAAAATCATCAATGTTTCAGAAATTGGCCTTTCTGAATATGAATTGATAATATCATCAAATGTAGAATCATCCTCATCAGAAATCAACTCCTTTTTCAGTTCTTTAAAAAGTTCCAAGATTTCTTTCAAACTTTCTTTAGGATCTTTGTATTCTTTATCAACTAAGTCTGTAGAAGTTTCAGTCTGTATTTGATTATTACCTTCTAAAGCCTTTTTGTTTTCATTATCCTTATCCTCATCTTCTAACCATGAATTTAAGAATTCTGTATCTTTAGATACAAAATCATGTTCAAATGCTTTGAATTGTTTTATGATATTTTTAATTGTCTCTTTTACATTTGATATTTTTTGTTTTTGATTTAAATCATTTTCTGTGGAATCCTTATCTGGTACAAAAGATTTTTCTGTAATTTTCATTTTCTTTGGTAAAGTCTTTTTTTCCTGAGTTATCTTAGTCAATATTTCTTGCTTGGAATCTAGTTTTTTATCAGGTATTGCATCATTTTGTTCTTCACTTTTGACTTTACTTTCATTCTTTTTTTCTTGCATAAGTTTCTTAACTGCATCCTTTATATTAACAGATTTAGGTTTATTATTGAGTGTATTCTGTTGAGGATTAATATTTTGTTTGTCCTTAATTTGAATACCTAAATTTTTGTTAATCTGTTTTGTTTCTTTTAGTATGCTATTTTCTTTTGACAAATCTGAATCTATTTCTTCATTAGTTTTTATAAGTTTGTTTACTGAACTTTTTATGTTTTTAATTTTGAGATTGTCATTAATTATTTTCGATTGTAAATTCTGATTTCCTTGATTATAAACTTGAGCTCTATTTGGCAACAATTCTACTTTGTTTTTAGAATCAATTGATTCTTTATTTACAGCTTTTTGTGAAAGATTATTTGCATCTTTTGGCTTTTGTGCTTTTACTTTGTTCACCTCATCTTTTACACTATTGGTTTTTTTATCTTCATTCATTTTGGTTTGAGTATCACTTTTAAGCTTATTATCTTTTATTTCATTTAGTTGATTGATTGTGATTATTTTACTATTTGATGATTCTTCTTTTTGATCTTCATTAATTTCTAATGACTCTTCAATTAATGATTCTGGATCGTTTTGTAAATTAACAATTTCCTCATGTGGCACATCATTTAATATATTTTGAGATTCATTATTGTCAAATATTTCAGAAGCTTTTACATTTCCTGAGTAAAGTACGTCTAAAATTTCTTCAATTTGTTCACCACTTTCCTTTAATGCTTCAGATTCTTCTTGAATTTCTTCAGAAGATGATTCATCCAATATTAAGTTCATATCATTAATATTTTCATCGTTATCATCACTTTCGTTTTGCGTCATTTCAAGATCTTCATTGTCCATATCTTTCATTTTTGCTCTTAGTGGTACATATTCTATATTTTGTTTCCTCTTCAATATAAAGATTGTTGGCTTAGTTTTAATTCTTATAGGTGGAAACACTGAATTATGATTAAATTCTATATTTGAATAGGCATCTACTGAATCCAAAATATAATGAGTTTTCAAATAAGGTTTTATATTTGGTGAATATTTGCTTTTTGCTTCCATTAACAGATGTGTGAATTTCAACATTTCTGGATCATGTACACTGATGTTTTCTTGTTTAGAGTAGCTAAAAACAAGAAAATTCTTATTATATTACTAAAAGTATAAAGAAAAATATATTTTAAATTTATAATTTGATAAAAGTTTTCCTTACATCCACAAAGGATTAGTTTGTGTAAATCTTGATACTCCTGTTTGTGCTGTAAGAACATCAATATGAACATATACTCCAGCTGTTGTATCCTTTTCAAGTCTGTGTAATCTTGCTATTGCCATACCACCAGGATAATTTAATCCAGCCAAACATAAGAGAAACATTGAGAATATTGCATTGAAAATAATATGACCAAGGATAATTAAAGCAAGTAGGCTATTCCATGGTGACTTTCCACGATTTTCCCATCTTTGAAAGAAATGATTATTTCAATAAAAAAGTCAAGTATTTATCCAATCATTTTTTTACAAAAAAGTTTCTGAAACTTACATGCGGTTGCATGCTGCTGCTGCACTGACATTTAGTAATGGAAAGACATACATTATAAATCGCAGCTCCTTATGTGGCAAAAATGAAAAGAATATAACAAATGCTAAACCAGGTACAGTCAAAATTCGTACTCTAGAATCCCACAACATTCCCAATGGCACAAGAAGATAAGAAAGAGCCATGCCTCTTGGCAGAGCTGAATAAAAATACCATAAAAAAGGTGATGTCTAGCTGTTTTTAAGGATGCTATATGTTTACAAATAAATGTGTTAAAAGTAAAATGAAGTATGCAGCATATTTTAAAGGATACACCCCATTCTCCACTCTTGTTTAGAATAGTATTAAAATAAAATACTTCTCCTTCAGGCCATAAAATTCGTTTCCAAAAATAGGAATCAATGGTAATAGTCAAACCCAATAAAAATATACCAGTTGGTATAATGATTTTTAAGGCTCTGAAATAAGAATTTATAATGGTTGTGTATACATAGCAGAATATATCAATAAAAAAAAGTATATATATATACATATAATGATTTGTTTACCTTGATACTGTCAATTTATTATAAGCTATGTCATAAAATAAAAATAAACCTAATAGCATAGCTATTTCAGCTCTAAATATGATTATTGCTGCTCCTGATGAAATGATAAATAAAATGTGGTTCTGCTTGAGCCAACCATATAAAGCAAGTAGCACTATAAGTAAAACAAAAAAATTTTTTCTTATTTTTATTCGTAACCCAATATTTGGATAATATATTTCTTACCAAGTGGCATGGCCATAGTGTTAGGTAATGGCCGGCTCAAATAATACATAAAGTGGTACTGACTGACAGTAATAATAAGAAACCATTTTGCAAATTTAGCACCAAAGATTGATTTTAAGGCATTTTTATATAATTTCAAAGTAGCAATCACTGTCAAGCCCAAAACAGCTCTCACTGGAAGAAAATATTTATTCAAATGTTAACACTCAATGAACTTGAAAAATTAAAAAAAAAAAAAGAAAAAAAAGTAAAACTCACCAATGTATTGTGAAAAAAATTTATTAAGTTTCCAGTACTTAACAGCAGCAACAGCTGGTGAAGCAATGCCTGATATTAGTATTGGTCCCAGAAACGTTCTTGGCACAACACCAGGGAATTCATGATGATCATACTAAATAAAAAAAAAATAAAAAAAAAATTAGAATTTTTTCATCTATTTTTTTTACAAATTATCAAAGCAGCAATGCAATAATTAAATAGCAGTTGTAAACAGTCTCGATCGTTTGAGGCGTGCGCCTTTGCTGGCAACATTGTTAAAACCGAACTCGGCCCCTCAATTTGTTAATAATATATTTGCGTCACTCGTTTAGCCAAATAGCGACAACCTGTCAGGGTGTATCTTATATTTGGCATTCGGATATCAAACTGCACGAAATCTTGGCAAAACCCAAGGCATGCGTCTCTGTATTAAAATAAGACACTTTACCTCGTCTAAATTAGAACCGTGATACAAAAGGTCGTGCATAGCTTGGAGATTGAAACTCTCTTCGACTTTGGTAAACGGGCAGTACAGCAGGTGTACCGCCGCTATCAAAATTATCAATTGATCCATCTTTGCGCGATGACATCCGAGCGACTATTACCCAACTTCTTACAATGTTTTTGCCATTTGGAAGGAAAAGGTCGGATTCTCAAGCGAGAGCGAGAGAGATTGAGTGAAAAGCGCGTGAACGATGTTAAAAATGGTGATGTATCTTCCAGAGCCAAGTCTACACACGACGACGGCACGTCGTCGTCTGCTGCGGAGCAGCCGCGGATCGCGGCATACACTCCGCTCACTTCCCACGACATTGTTGCCAATTTGAAGAAAACTCGGAATATACCTATAGAGCATTCCTCTCCCCCGAGAAAAACGCGCGCGCGTGAAAAACCGTTGGTCTCCACGCCACACGTTCTCAACCGTTATGATGCATTCGAAGATGTTGAGGGTGGAGGGGGGAATAAACGAGTCGGTTTACGTATGAACGAAGCAATCATTTATTTGTGTGTTATTACAAACTGACGTATTATGATCTAAGTTATATAAATGCTGTAAAATTAATTTGACCAAAAAACACACGCGCGCTCACACATACTCAAACGTGTAGTAGTAGTAGTAGTAGTAGTTATAGTATACATATTCTAAATTTATTAAAGATCACAGGCATATCAGGACGATACATTATACAAATAGCGCACTTATGATTTTGTTTCTGCTTCTTCCTCATCGTTTATTGTACTCGTCTCGTTCTCTAAAGTAAATATAACATCCTTTTGACTCCTATATAATGACTTTTTTGCAGGCTGCTTGCTCTGTGCATGATGGGGTGACTCGTTTCTTCATCTCCGTTCTCTAACAACGACGCGATAAAAAATATATATATATATATTTATGGGTATATTAAACATCGTACAATTTAGAGCTCTATGTATACGTCGAAATATCTCAGTCTAAGCAGGGGATACAGACACACGCGCGCGCCGCAAGCCAAAAATCACGCGTATTTGCACAAGTGTGTGTATATATAAAGATGCACTCCGAATTTCGATTTAGCGAGGATACACATTTATTATTATTATTATTGTTACACATCATTCCGTCGGATACAATTTAATACATGTTGCCGCTGCCGCTGCCTTTCTTTTTTTTTACACTTTTTACAAATGACAAATGAAACGGGTTCTGTGTGTGTGTGTTGGTGGTTGGGTGGGTGGATAGGTGACATTGTTATTATTATCATCATTGTTATTATTATCATTATTATCATTCCATCCGCAGCTGCGTTCGCCGCGGTCTCCTCGAGAGCTCCACAACAAAGTATAACACCGAGAGAAAAAAAGAGAGAGAAAGAGAGAGAGAGAGCGAGAGAAAAGGAACAAGGGTGTAGTTGATGTTTAGTTTAGTCGGCCGGTAGAAGTACTGCGATGAGAAGAAGAAGAATAAGAAGCTGCTGCTGCTCTCGGGGTTAAGTATCTCCCTCTCCCTTCCCCTCTCGCTCCCTCTCGCACTCGTCTTTCCAGGCCAGCGTGCGGACGGAGCAGCCTAGCGCTTGGATCTGGGCTGGGCGCGCGGCTTGTTGTGCTGCATGTTCTCGCACTTGGGTATGTGACGCTCGGCCGCGCCCTGGCTGAACTTGCGCGAGCAGTGCGGGCACTGCACGTAATCGCTCGTGTCGCTCGGCGGCGGTGGCGGCAGATCGCTCAGCTTCCCGCCCGCGGCCAGGTGGGCCTGCATCTGCTTAGCTGAGCGGATCGCGTTTATGAAGTCCTCGTGCTTGCGGCGCCAGTTCGACTTCGCGGCCTCCTCCGTCGCGGCCGATGATTTCTTTGCCGCGGCCGCCGCTGCTGCCGCTGCTGCTGCTTTGCCCTGAAAGAATATCGTTCGTTTAATATTTCTTTGGGAAATGCTATGGGATTGTATGATATTTAAAAGTAAAAGTGGGACGTGCAAATTGGATAATTTATCAAAGAACCGGCCTTGTTATGGTTGGTATGGCAAAAACTAAAAAAAATTTTTTTTATTAAATACTCGCAGAAATGAGGTCACAGCGCAATGATTTTACACAAAATTATCTTCATACTCGTTCGCGTTCCCCGTACTCATAAAATCTCATCCACATTGAAATTAAGGAAGCCAAATATCAAAAAAAGTAATTAAGGAAATTAAGAGCTTTAAAAGAAGTATTTGAAAAGTTATGATCTCATTAAATTTTACGGCTTCGTGTGGCATACAACACACACACCCCTTCCTCCCATCTCATTCAAATTTTTCCTTTTTCCGCGCGCGCGATTTTAATTGCAAATGCCAAACGACGGAGTTTTAAGTATAATACCGAAATTAAAGCCCCTCCTCAATCACATAAAATCGACAATAATACTGTACCTGTTTTTTCGTGGGCTTCTGGACGAAGGACTCGAGTTCGGTGCCCTTCACGCGATGCGTCACCGCGTCGAACTGCTTGCGCTTCTTCTGCGAGGTTTTCGAGCAGATCTGCTCGTGGAGAGTTATGCGCTCGATGGTGAAGCGCCGGTTGCATATCTTGCACGTCGTCAGCGAGTCGCTGTGAAAGCAATGTATCGATTCGTGAATTATTCTTTCTCCCCTTCTCATGCAAAAGCCGTACATTATTTTATCACGTGTACAAATAACCAGAGAGAGAGAGCTTTTTTTATCGAATTTTTCAAAATAATTTCGTACAACTCGATAAAGCGGAACGCGATTAAACATTTATCTCCGCTCGATATTCCATACTGCCTCTTTATTAATATTCAAACTCGCGCGC
>JAPYZP010000613.1:0-22586 GCA_030522985.1 Torymus sinensis | reverse complement strand
ATATATATATATATATATATATATATATATATATATACACACACACACACCCGCGATCACCGTGCACACGTTACAGCAACAGCAACTACCGCGCAATTATACGCATCTCACTAGGCTTTTTGCCCGCATCACGGGCGAAACTGCATGTGCGAGCGGCACGCAGCACAAATCCTATCGCGGCATCGTGGATCAGATTTCATATCTCGTTTCTCACCCTTTCCGCTCGGGTGCTGCGCCACGGAGTTACCCCGGCTGCAGGACGCGGTATAACAGTGCGGTTCAGCCGCCGTAGGTGGCCTGCGTCCCGTGCGCTTCTCTCCCCTGCCTCACATCCCCACCCCTTTTCCGCGGCCGCTGGTGGGGGAGAATCACCCCACCCTCCACAATAATGGCGCGCCGCGAACGCTCCCACCACTAGGTACGAGAGGGCGGACCCTCGGTTCTTTGCAGCGGCTATTGGCTGTCGGCCGTGCCTTCCCCTGACCCGCCGACCAGTGGCGCTGGGATTACCAAACCCGGCCAATCAGGTGACACTCCGCGTCCCATTGGCGGGGCATGGCCAATGGGTTGCGCGGTCTCTCTCCCTCCCTCCTCCCAGCCTCTTCTATCTCTCCTCTTCTCCATCTGGACCGCGCGACACAGCTCCTGCTATCGCGCGCTGAAGGAGGGGGTACACTTTTTCTCTCTCTCTGTCTCTCGTTCGCCCCGTTGCTATCGCTCGCAGCAGCTCCAGCGGTTTCTCGGGCACGCGCGCGCGCGCATACACATCCGTCCGGCTCGACGGCAACCGAGGCTCTATCTACCCGCTTGCTGCCGGGCTCGGGGGTAGCCTGCAGCCGCGCCGCAGCAGCACCGCTGCTACTACTGGTGGTGGTGGTACTATCGCGCGAGAGTAGGGGGGAGGCAGAGCAGCCAGCCACCGTCGCTATCGCCGCCGCCGCCGCCGCCGCCTCGCTGAGCGTCGCTCCCTCGAGTGGGTCTAAGCGGCCGTGAGAGGGCCTCTCCAGGAGAGCCCCAACAGTACTCTCCATTCATTCATCCATACAGGCAGGCCAGCCAGCGCGGATCCGCACCCGAGAGAGCCCCGGAGCCGAGGAGAGCGAGCGAGAGAGAGAGAGAGAGAGAGAGCTGGCGCTCGTCCTCCTCTACCTATACTCTCGAGCGAGCACACTACACACAGCGCGCGCGAGCACACAAGGAGCTGCTGCTGCGCGCGCGAGAGAGAGAGAGTGAGAGGCCCCGGAAGAGAGAAAACAACCCTTCGGCTCTCTCTGCTTTTCGAAGGCCGCGCTCTCTCGCCCGCCGGATCCTCTCGACCCGAGAGCGCGGCGCCCGGGCCTGTGCTCCACGGCCATCGAGGGCGAGAGAGAGAGAGAGAGAGAGCGCTCGCGTGAGAGCGCCTGCAGTCCTCGAGAGACACTATACTCTGTACACGGCCGAGTGCGAGAGCGAGTGCCCGCGCAGCAGCAGCAGCAGGCGCCGAGAGCAGCCTCTTCGAAGACCCGGGCGGCCCGGCCGCCCCCGAGACCCACGCAGTGCAGATATTCCAGTGTCGGCCGCCGGCCGGCCCTGGCCGGCCACACACTTTGTCGCGCGAGGTCCTCAGTGATATCGTACGCGGCCGGTGCTCGCGGCGGCAGCGGCACCCGGCAATAGTGCGCCCCGCGTCACCTGTGCGATGATCAAGTGAGACGATTCGCGCGCCAGTATAATAACACGCCAGTGTCCGCGACATACATACATAGAGTTAATCGAGAGTGCGGCAGATGTAAATCCAGTGAAACACGTTTATTTTTGTTGTTATAAGTATTATCAGTGAAGGGGCAAGAACGAGAGATAAGCTGCACCGATCGAGCAGCACAGAGCGCGACAAGAGATAGGGGGAGGAGGTGGGAGAATAGGTATGCCGCACTGGTTGTAAGGGTACGTCGCCAAAATTCTTTGCGGTTCGTATCTGCGCTACTTCGACGGCAGGAGCGTCGAGGTCTTCACCGAGATGAGCGGCGGGGGCAGCCAAGCCGGCGGCGGCGGCGGCGGCGGCAACAGCCAGAACAGCAACAACGCCGCCAACAGCTACCACCAGCACCAGCAGCAGCAGCAGCAGCAGCAACAGCAGCAGCAGCAGCAGCAGCAGACGGAGCTGGAGCAGGCGGGCCTGCTGCCGGAACTCAACGGCGTCGACCTGGCGATGAGCCTGTCGCCCAAGCACCAGCACTCCTCGCACGTGCCGGGCGGCGCCGGCGGGGCCCACACGACGCCCTTCAGCGTCACCGACATCCTCTCGCCCATCGAGGAGTCCTACCGGAAGCTGGAGCTCGCGGCCGCGGCGGCGGCCGTCGGCGCCGTCGCCCACAGCCAGGGCTCGCCCTACGCGAACGCCTGCGCCGGCAACCGGGGCGTCAACCCGAGCGGCGGCGGCGGCGGCAACACGGGCAGCTCCAGCGCCAGCTCCGGCAGTCCGCCGCTGCACGGCGGCTCCACGCCCGGGGTGAGCACGCCCGGGCCCATCAGCGGGGCTAACAACGGCTCGGCCGGTGGCAACGGCGCTGGGGTGGCGGGGACGACGGTCGGCGGCGGCGGCGGCATTGGCGGACCTGCGAGCGGCATGAGCGCCGCGGCCATGGGCAATCCGTACGCGACGGCGATGCAGCTGACGCCGCAGTATCAGTACTGCGCGGCCGAGCTCTCGCCGTATCATCACGTGGGGCCCGGCAGGGGCGGCGGCGGTCCCGGCGCGGGCGCCGCGGACCCGATGATGTCGCACGCCGTGTCGTCCCATCATCATCCCTGGTACGCGCCCGCGCCGCCCAGCAGCAACGACCCCCGATTAGCAAGTCAGTATATACATGGTTTGTGGTGGTTTTTCTGTGTATACTTACCTATTATATATCTGCGCAAAACTGGGGGAGGGGAGGATTAGCGAAGTGGCCGGGAATGGGATTAGAGTTCGAATATTGGTATGTGAGAGTCGTTGAGGAACTAAGTAGAGCAAAGTTTAAGTGGATTCGAGATTAGGGAACTTATGATATGTTTGGGTAGTATAATTATATTATGTATACAAATGGAAAAGTTTAATTTGTGTTAAAATAGTAGATTATGTCACTGGTGTGGAAGGTGATTATTTACCGCATGAGTACCGAGGCGAGTGTGAAAAGTCGAATGTGGTAAAAATCACCTTACACACAAGTTTCATACCGTATTTTATACCACGAGAGCTTAAAAATCATGTCAAAGTTTCAATTTTTCAGTTAGAGTGGTAGAATTTGATACAAGCACTAGTTTTACAATAGAAAATGTTCTTTGCAATATTCATATTAAATGCTAAAAATAACAATCGTTAAAGTTATGAATTTCGAAATATAAATACTATTATTTTGATTGACACTTAAATGTACTTGTGAAAATAACAAGCAGTTACAAGTAATAAAAACTAAAATTAAATTGTAATACTTTACCGCCATCGAAGGGACACTTAAGTGGGCATTTTGCCAATAAAAAAAATTGCAAATCTTTTCAGTAATAGCAGCACCTAAAATTCAACTTTATTAAATCAAATAGTAATCTTAATTTTGTACTTGTACAATTCAACAATTAAACATCCATATTATTTTTAAAACACGCACATGTCTTACATTCGTGTCACCTCCTAAATGCGAGTCGTGTCGAATTCATGAGATTCCTGAGCGCAGTGTCGTGTTATACACCCCCAGAGACCCGAAATTCTTGCGGCTGTTTGCTCCCCACAAAACTACCAAAACTATTTAACTTGGAGAAGAAAGGATTCCCTGTATTATAACACTCTATTTAACTTTAAAATTCATTTTTTAAATTTCCCTAAAAGTTATATGATAAAAAGGTACACTGATTAAATAAAAGTATTACAATAAAAACGATTGCTTCTTGTAACTTTTAAAACTCGCTAAATTGATTTCCAACAATAAGAAAACAAACCTATGTATACGTTCATTTTCTCAAAATACAACCAAAACTCCACCAACACATTTAGCGAAATTTATTTAACAATACTGCCTAGAATTTTTTAAAATACATCCACCGCATCCCATTGCTCCTCGCGCCAAACGCACAGATACAATTCGCAAAAATCCTGCCCGCTCACAGCGTATTAACTTTAGCATCCGCGCGCTCGCGTTCGAAAAAACGCCTATATGCCTATAATACTTTGCGACGGATAAATCAATATAGCGCGGCAGCTGCCACGCAGTCCGACGGACTTGCGAAAGATAAATATACGCGCGAGAGGCGCGCGTCCGTCGCTCGGCGTTCAGCTTGTTCTCTCTTTCGGGTCTCGACTCAGTTTATAATATTGGTTATATCAGTTTATAATTTAGTTGCGGTTGGATTTGATAACTTAATTTGTGTGACGGGTAATTTTTTTGTTTTGTTATGAAAATATTTGTTGCACTGAAGTGTTTATAACGTATACGTTAGAAAGGATTGTTCTTTTTTTTCATAATAACTATTTCTACGGTCATTTGAAATCAATCCAACACCTTTATCAATAATCCATTGATTATTGAAGATTGATATTTTTAATTATATTCCATAAAAAGTAATATTTAAAAACACACCTTCCGAAAATTAACATCCATTCAATCGTTCACTATAGTTATTTTAAACTCCCAGGACATCAAATTTCTACGATATTTTCGTGAAAATCTGTTCCCACTATGTTTTCAAAAATAACTCAAAATAAAATATTGTCTCGCATCACTTATTACTCCATTTAATCCGTCAAAACCTCCTCCCAAAACAACACCCCGCGAATAATCGTCCCAAAAACCTACCACACAATTCTTTCTTCGTATTTTCCAAATAAGACGCGCGCCCCAACGAAAAAACAAGCTCTTTCTCGCACGGCGAGCAAATACAACACGTAGTGTATATTATGTACAAATCCCGGTCGCCGTCCGTCGGCCAATTTCCCGCGGGCGAAATCCACACACACACACACACACCTAATCTCGACGACGGCCAGCGGATCACGTCCGCGGCACTTGCGTCCATTTGCGCTCCGTCGGTTTCCAGTTTCAAAGTCAACAGCGGCAATCGCACTTACGCGCGCGTTTAAGTGTGGCGTATATATACGGAAGAGACGGAGATGAGGCGCAGTTGTTGTCACGCGGACGACGCGCCTCGCTTCCGGTAGGCGCGAGAGCAAAGGGATAAGTTGATGCGTCCGATTTGGGGTGTGTTGCAGTGCGTGGAGACGAGGTTTGTAGCGGAGGGTTTGTCAGTGAAGTGACGCGCGCGTGCAATGGTTTGGAGAATCTTTGATACCCTTTTTTCGTTATTTTATTCACTATTCTATAATAATTGATATAATTACTGTAATATACGCATCGCATCCTTCATTTTTTCACTAATATTTCAGTTCAATACTGTACAATATCACAAATATTTCCACAGAATTTCACGTCGCGTTCGTCCGCGATATATATTTCCCACAACGTGACGACACTTTTCAATTCCATAACAGTCTAAAAATGAAACGCCAAGCCGCCGAAAACTCGAAAAATATATATCCGCTGTACTTCATTTTTTTTCTCTCTCTCTCAATACTTCCACCGGGGGCGTATAATCCGTGAGAGCTCGGCAACGCGCATTCGCCGAAATTCCCGTAAAACGATATAAAGCCCCTCCAAGTATCGAAAATCCGTCAGCGTTGCCGCGTCCGAGCGCGTTACATATATCGATCGGTATATAACCGTCGCACTTTGCAGTGCTGCTCCGCCGATTTTAGTTAAACAAATATACATGTGTGGGTGCGTGTATCGGGTCGGCCGAATCCAATTTGCCGAGGCATTATCAATATATTTCGCAGATACGTCGTCCCCGAAGAACGAAAATCCTCCGGGGTATATACGATACGTCAAACACGCGCGCGCGCGCCGTAGGGATATGGTTTGATTTCGCTAATGCGCGCATCTCGAGTGTTCTTTAAACTTGCCCGCGCGCTTGGTCTAATGCTCATTGCATTTCGCTGTGGATTCAGATTCGCTTTTTATTGCTTTTAATTCGACGGGGATTTTCTTTTTTTTGCCGGGCCCCTTTATATTTTTCGACTTGAGCGCTGGACTGGGGGGTGCATAGGGTTTAATAAAAAATTTCTTGGGAAAAGTGCTTTAACTTGGTTTTATGCATCGAGTACTTAATATATTACATTTCATCGCGCACATCTCTCACATCACTGTAATCTTTGAGCTTAGAGTGCTATAATACAATCAATCAGGGTCCTATGTTCGTACGCAATATTATACATATACACAATTACCTAAAGTTCCTACCTATACACTACCACACTCATACCTAGCGATGTCTCTGCTTTATTTTTTTTTTAAATATATATATATATAATGTTAATGATGGTATTTTTGTTTCTTTGAAATTGTGAAGCGCGTTGATGAGAGATACAGATGTAATAGATTGTGTTGTAATTTAGCTTATACCCCTATTTCTACGTATCAAGAACCAACATCATTTCTATTTCCATTTTTAGCTTTCTCTGTGTCAACAAAACAATAATGTAACAGTATCTATACCCCCCTACACACTTTAATCTATACCTATAGCAAGTCAGACGCCCGCGCCTCCACTACACACTCACTCAACAACCAATTTTCTACCTCAAAATTTTCGAATCTTCGTCGCGCCTATATTCAAGCTTATATAGACAAACAGACAGTCGCCCCCGTGGGTCCTCGCGCTGCCATACGCACATAACGAAGTCAATATTAGAGCGCATCTTAAAGGTGTCTAGTGTGTCCGAGAGCGCCGTTCCCAGGACGGCCAGCAGGGTGGGCCCCCTCCGCTCGTCGAGGCTTTCGTAACGAGGCGCCTTATTGGCTGCGCTTACGCGCGCCCGAGTAATGACGATCATCTCTCGCGCGTTCGTCCCATCCCATTCTTTTATGCATATATATGTATCTGCGCGCGCGAGCTGTCAGTCAGAAAATCCGGTTCTCCACCTCCCACCTCTTTCACGCGACCGCGTGTGTGTCCAGGATGATGATGACGCTGAGAAACGCTCGAAAAATAAAGACTGCCATTCATGATTTCTTCTCTCTCTCTCTCTTGAGTCGTAAGCGCATGTGTGGCTCATCCGTGGGTCGCCTCTTCATTCACTGCTATACGCACTTGTGGGCTTGAGCCTCTAATTTCTCGGAATATAATCGCGATTACACGGCTGAATGAATCTTAACCAATTAGTAAACGGTTGTCAGGAAGGATGGGCTGGCGAGAGATTCTTTTTTTTATTATTGGTTGTCTGCGCCACGCGGAGAAAGGAGTTGGCGATTTTTTTTATTCCAGATGACGTATAATATAATGCTGATCGTATTTTTGACACTTCAAGAGTATTAATGATTTTACTATAAATATAATCAGTACAGGCGCGTGCGTTCGACTAGATATTATAAACTGATTCAACTGCAGCTTAACAAAATTAAATGTTTAATGCGCAGTTTATTGAATGGCATCCGACCTATGCCCAGTACTTATATAGTCGTTAGATTGCTATCTTGCTTATAGCCATTAACAAATTTAAACGATTGCCGGTTCATGTATTTCAATTAATTCTCCGATCAATAATATTTAATTCGCTTTAAATATTATATTCATTTTATAATTTATAAGCTTCTAAAATTTTAAATATAAGTTTAATGCGAAACAACCGTATATCAATTCGCGTGTGAATGACAATATAATAATAATTATCATTATAGTGTCATTTTAATGTTCAAGAAGTGTGCTATTAAACGCGCTAAAATGAATTATCGTGTCCGATCACTCATTAATCAATAAATTACTATACACATTCTCATGATGTAATGAAACCTGTGAATAAAAATTTTCTCAGCACTGCCCAAGAATTATTAATATACCAGCACTCAAAGCCACCTAACAGAGAAAAACAAACAAACCCGTATAGACAAATATGACAAAAATCTCTCGTCTCGCCGCACTAATACCACACATACAGACAGACTGAAACAAAAGCCCAATATTTTCTCTAGCGCCCACATCCACAGACAATTTCTCCGAAGAAGCACTTGTCCGTCTGTCCGCGCGAATGCAGCCACACACCTTCTCACACTCTCTTCTTCCACGCAACGCGCATCACCAGGTTCCCATCGTGTCGACTTTCTCTCCTCATACTCGCGCGCGGACCTCCCGGCGATGGCAGCGGCCGGACCGTGACTCGGCGCTTTCGTGCGCGGCTGCCCAAATCGCGCGCGGACACAATGGCCTCGATGACGAGGGTCGTCGTAGTCTCCGTCGTCGTCTAGCTTTACAGATCAATTTGACGAGCGGCCGCCCCGAGCCTTAATTATCCCCCCACCTCTGGCAACGCGCGATCGTTATCATCGCTGTCATAATATAACGAGGAGGTGGAGAGATCGCGTTCTCTCGCTGGGGGTGTGTAGATGTATTATAAGTGTACGGTGTGTGTAGCACGGTGGTTTTGTTGATCGCTCGAAAGATATATAGCCGTGTGTGTAGGGCGATTTTCCGGAATGATTTTTTAAGTATGGATAATGGGAGGAATTAGAGCGATTTCGGGGTGAGCGTCGAGCGAGGTTCTCTGATTTCTAGGGTCGAGTGTATAGTGGGTGTTTTAGTTGTAAAAATGTAGCCATTTTATTGATAAAATGAAAATTTGTAGGGAAATTTTTGTATAGCAAGGTATGAATCTTTAACAAAATGTTGTACGGCAATGGCACTCGGAAAACACTTGTTCAATATCTATAAAAACAGTAAATAAACGATTTATTAAATAAAATATACCGATCGACCCTCGATAATATTAACATATAGCTTCAATGAAATTTAATTATATTTACACATTCAGAATTATGTAACTTTTGAAATGGAATTCCTAAAGCGAATCTGAAATGAAATTCTGGTGGCATAATATAGAGAGTTATTTATTTTAGATATAATATTGCATATTCAGATATGTATACATTAATCTCTTTTTTTTATTATTATTATTACGGAACATAAATTATAATACAATATTTAATACCAGTGCGAATTTATTATGGTATACATCAATTTTGAATTTAACAAAGCGAATAACCACTCGATTTCTCTTAAATCCTTTAAATATACTTGCAATGAATTAGGTACTCGAGAGCATATATACATATATTGTACCATAAACTATTTACGGATTTATATTATCAATCGTCATATAAAATACCTCAGCGAGCATCGGCCACGTCTACGATAATATCCTCAAAAAAAGAAAAAAATCATATAACGAAGGTATTACAATGACTAATCCACCCTATAATTGTTTGCAGTCTCGCGGCTGATGACGGCGGCGAGCGCGAGCTCGAACATGGCGGGCTGCTCGGTGGGCCAGTCGATGGGCGACATGGCCAAGTCCGGCGGCATGGGCGTCGGCGTGGGCGTCGGCGTCGGCATGGGGGTCGGCGCTATGCAGTTCCCGCTAGCCCAGCGGCGGAAGCGACGCGTCCTCTTCACCCAGGCCCAGGTCTACGAGCTCGAGAGGCGGTTCAAGCAGCAGAAGTACCTCAGCGCGCCCGAGCGCGAGCATCTCGCGTCCATCATCCACCTCACGCCTACGCAGGTAGGCGCACATACAATATATATTATATATTAATGCAGTGTATAATTATTTATGGGTGTGATTGAGACACAAGCGCGCGGAGAGAGGAAGTTGTCAAGTGTGATCGTGTAATTGGGACCACCAGGCGGGGGCCGGATGTCGGTGCAGGTATAACCCTTTATCGCACCTGGACCAGAGGATGAGTCGTGCTTTTTCGTCTCCTCGTGTCTGTGTTGGCTTGTCTTGGAAGGGGGCGTCTTGACGTGAATATTGTGGGCTGTCGAAATTATAGCTTTTAGTGGATGGGATGATACAGTGCGCTGGGCTTTTGAGAACTCGAATTTCCGGTTTCTTGTGCAGTGTAAATATCGTGGGTGCTTCAGGCTCGAGCTGAAAAAGATCTTAACAATATTTAAGTAGACAATGACCTCTCAATTAGCGTTTACTTGTTCTACTAATCCCGGTCCTTAACAATCTTAATCCTTTTTCGTTCCTTAGGTTATCGTAAATACTTATATGCCAGACTGTATATATTTATAAATAGCGAGAAAATTAAATTCAAAATCTAACGTTTCAATTGAAGTTTCATAAAAAGCATTATACACATTTATCTCTTATATATAAAAATATTTATTTGCATTATAACCGGCCACGTCGATTAAATAATTCCACCCACTACCATTATCTTCAACATTAATAAATCAAATCTGAGCAACAAAGCGAGTAGCCGGCCACAATGCCCCCGTCCTCCTATCTAATTACGCCATCTCGCAAAATCAGCGCTGGACCCATGCGGCGCCTATTAAACCCCGGCCTCGAACTGCCGTTCCGTACAGCTTCAATTGGCCACGAGGCCCTTCTGCACATATGATGCGCATGCGTGGCAGGATTCGGCGAATGTTGTTTTTTCTTTCTCTCTCTTCTTGAGTGTAATGAAGGGGAGGAGCCCCGATGACAATAAATAATTGTTGCTCATTGGACGCATCCTGCGTCGCGCTCGCCCAGTAGTTATAGTCTTGTGCTTTTTTTTTGCCATGGAACCTTGAAATTGTACTGGTAAAGTATCATGAAATAATAAACAATAAAAAAAAATAACTTTGAACGCCCTACAGTTGTCTCGACCATGTTTCTTATACTCCATATAGGAACATATATATCTCTTTAATAAAATCTCTATAATTTTACATTCGACAAACTAACCGCGAACGAGGCTAATTCTAATCAAGAGCTAATCTAATAGTTCCTCATTTTTTAATCGCACGTCGCACGGCTTCAGCAGCACTTTTTTTTCACCTCTCTCTCCTCTATATATTTAATCTAGAACTCGATCGCACCTCGGTACTCGCGCGTGTCTCCTCTCCGCGAATGTAAAATCGATGCCGTCCTCGCGCGACCAGCCAAGCACTCTTAAAAATCCATTCGTTCTGCACACGTATATACACCTCGCAAATAAAATGTTCAATATTCAATTAAAAATATAAAATCAAATCGCCATGTCCACACACATACATCGTCCTCCCCCATCTCAATCGAATCCTCTCTCTCTCGTGGGCAGAGATTAATTCGTCGCAGCCGAACAATGGGCATTTAACGAAGGGTAAAAAGCGAGCGAGCGAGAGCGCGGGATGTCGCGAGAGTGGCGGAAGTCGATAAGCCCGCACTGCCGCCGTTGCCGTCACAGCGGATCGATTCGGGCGCAAGCGCGCCGCGGAAGTCCGCGCGAAGAGAGGCCTGATTGCAATCAGGGGGAGTTTTCACCGAGCGCCGCGCTGTAGGAGGAGTGAGCGAGAGAGAGAAAGTCAAAATGGCTGCGCGAGGGTGGAAATTGCTTTTTCTCCGCCAATGTGGGGGAGGCTGGGGTGTATCGGCAATCGATGCGGGGAAATTAAGGATTTTCATGCAGGGAGGGTTTTCGAAATTGCGCGCGCGACGCCGTTGAAAGTTGCAATTAGAGAGCGCGATTGCGCGGCCGAGGGTTTGTTGGGTGTAGGCGGCCTCGCTCGCTCGGTGTATATATAGAGCTGGGGGGGGGGGGGGGGGTACGCCCTCGGCGGGGGTGAAAAACTCTTTTTTTCGAATAAATATTTCAGCGTCGTTTTGAAACGGCTTGAGGCTTGTTTTATTTTTCAGCGTTGATCGTGCGGCTATGCGAGTGCTGCAATTGAATTTTTAGTTGATAAGTTTATTCGTAAACTTTTAGAATTATCGTTATACATAACTATAATTGTATTCTTAGAATATAAGATACATTAAAAAGTAAAGATTGAAAAGTGTTTTTAAGAGGTAGTTATATATTTTTGGATAAATCAATGGAAACATTTTAAAATTGATAAAAAAATGTGATAATTCTTGTTCTCTGATGAATCTACAACAATAAGAAAATTTCGAATATACACATAAAAATTAAAATACAATGTTTCACATTCATCAACCACGATACGTAAAAAAAAAGAAAAACATAAAACACCATACTCCATATAAAATTCACCTTATTCCACGCACGCATTCCTCCTCCACCCTCACCTCACACCGAGAGCGTATATATATACAAGCAGCACTATAGCTTTCGGAGCTGCAGCGAAAGCCGCGGGGCTCAACGCCGCGTAGTCGATTTGTGCCGTGAGAGCGCACTCGCGGGGTCAAGGATCGAATTTGAATTAACGAGCCATCGACGTAAGGGATCGCGTGCGCGCATGCTCTTCGAGCGAAAGATCGCGAGTGTAGGAGAGAGAGAAAGAGAGAGAGCACTAGGTACTCTGCGCTCATTTTCGAGGGCGCGCGCGTACTTGAGTGAGGAAAAGGACATGGCGCCGCTGTGTAGTATATAACGATGCCTTTTTCTCCCGAGCACTCGATTGTTTATTAATACCGAGAAGAATGCGCGAGGGGGTATATAGGAGGTGGGTGCAGTTGAGGATTGTAATTGACGATCGCTGGGTTTTGGAGAACGCGCGGTAGCTGAGAGTGGCGGTCGCGTGGTTGCTATGGAAGAAGGTGGTGAGGTTGAATTGGTCTTCGAGAGGCTTTGTGTATGTTGGTTGAGTTAAACTGTTGTTAACGTGTTAAACAATGAATCGCTTTGTAATGCTTATATTCTTCGGATTGTATTTGGAATGATGGCTGAAAAAAACTTTACAGTGAATGTTATAGGCATAATTTTTGGTTTATAATTTGTCCACACTCGATTTCGGAATCTATTAGTGTACAGCTGTCGTAGTGTACACAGAATCTGAGGGCAATTGCTAACAGTGAAATGTCATTTAAATGATCGTCGGATCGAGTAGCATAGATTTTGCCGTGGTAACCCATCCAAGTATTTTACAGCACCGAGCACCGCTCAACTTCGGCGATTGACCAAGGTGCTATTCATGATCAATTTTTACAGATTATTCTCATAGTTTTCACTTTATTCAAGTGCTATTCATGATTTACTATCGATTAATACTAACTAGATTCATGGTTATTATTACAGATGTTTAGTGACTACATAAAATACACTCATAATTTCTTCTCAAATCTCGTCTAACAGTTTCAAAAATTGAAATCATCAGTTTTCCCAAAATCTTCTGCTCGCCTCCACTCGGCAATTCTCAAAACTACAGCTCTTCATTATCCCACCCACATGCCTCATTTCTCGATAACTGCCTTTTTCCCCACTACTTCGTCTTCGAATTTTCGGGGTAAGCTCATATTCCTGGAGCTTCGCCATATAACACACAAACTCAAGCCCCGCAGCTTTTAACTCGGAACCCCGACACAATCAACTCCAATCGTCCGGACAATTGCGCCAATCAAACTCCGCGCGAGATTAAAGCGACAGCGCGCGCTCCTGAAAATTCTTTCTCCCTTCCGCCATATCTACCTACACGTACGCACGCACATCATATAGTGTATATACCCTTACTTCTCCTCTCTCTCTTTCTAGACACCCAGATGCAGCCCTCCATTTTGCGCGAGCGCGCATTGTTGCCCCAAGTGCGCAGCCCCCATTGTCGCCACTCTCTCTCTCTCTTTCTCGTAGGGGGTCCTTTGTGCCGGCCATTGTTATTGTTATCGCCACTGTTGCTCGCTCGCCTCTCTTTTTACTTTTGCGAAGGCTTTTGTGCGCGGGAGCCTCCAGCTGCCGCCGCTGCTGCTTCGGCGAGAGAGCATTAGGCGCAAATTACCCCGGCGACTCGCGTAGTTTTCGCGCGCGCTGCACTGTCGTATAGAGCAGAGAGTGAGCGAGGGGCTTTGTCTCGGGCGAGCTGCGCGTAGAGGTGGAGCGTCGCGTCGATGGGCCACGGTTGGCTGCCGGCTCGATGAGCCGAGCGCGCGCAAGCAGCCTGGCTTTTTGCTATGGGTGTAAGAGGTATACGAAGAGGAGAAGGAGAGAGAGAAGGTGGCTCTCGGTATGGGTTTGGTTTTCGGTTCTTGAGCTCTGTATGCTACGTGCGAATAGAAGTGGTCCGGTATGTGTAGGAATTGACTTTGTTTCGAGGTGAAAGGCCTAATGAGCCGCGCGAGGTTATTGATTGGATATATACCTTTGAAAGAATATATTGATCAATTTTTATCTGGGATTTGGTGATTTTGAGTTCAAAATTCTGTTTTATTTTCATGTAGTTAGCAAGTGTTACGTAGAATCTTCGTAAAACAACAGTATAATGTGACGCGGAAATTCATGAGAACGCTAAATTATTCGAATTCCAAAGGTAATGAGTTATTGAATTAATACTGCTTATCAGGGTTAATATTTTAATTTAATTTTATAATTAATAACTTCGCGTAATATTTAATACAGAGTTAATTCATCTGTCCATTAAAATTACGTAATCATTTTCCGTATAGGTGCATAAATCATAAATTCTAAAATTATATCGGATGACCGATCGTCCACTTATTTTTGAAAATCACATCATATTATAATTACTGGACTCCACTATATAATATTACGTATAAAATCATCAAATTCTATAATCATAAAATTACCCTCCAAAACACAGATTTACGTTGAACCGCGCACGAAAGAAATCAGAACGCGACAACTGTATATAATTCTTCGCTCCAACGCCGAGTGAAAAATCGCCGCGAGTGAAAGCTCTCGCCCCCTTCATGACACAGACGCACTTAGCCGGCGCGCATCCTCGCACAATACCCTGGCAAACAACATTAAAATCTCAATCTTTCTTCGGCCGAGGCGCGAATTCGCGCAGGTATATATATATATAGGTATATATGTATATACGCACGCACGTATATAGAAGAAGGCGAGCGTGCGCGCGAAAGGGAAAGGGCGAGAGATGTGTGTCAGAATCGGGGGCTGGCTGTGCACACAGTATTATTTTTCCATGGGATCAGACGAGGAAGGGCGCGCGCAGGAGAGGGATGGGAGCGAAAGAGAAAGAGGCTGAAAGGAGAGTTTAAAGCGAGAAGAGATAAGGAGAGCGCGAGCGCGGAAAAAAGTGCCTCGATCTTCGAGATAAGTTTTATTGAGTGCGTTACCGCGTGAGAATCCGTGAATCAAATCTGTATTAAGTGTGATTTAAGGCGGTCCCAGCTGTCGGAGTGGGGGATTCGAAATGTAAAAATTCATGTAATAATCGATTCACAAATTATTATCTTAGTAATGTAATATTATATATGAAAAGTGACTAGTTAGTCACGTGATGAAAAAAAAAAAAAATGGTTTCAGATAGAGAAAAATGTCATTTCAATTTTGAATGTTTCATTGGGTTTCCTTGAGTCATGTCGGGAAGGATTGCTGATAAAAAACTTAAAAATAATCAAAACTTACCAACTTGTGTCGATTTGTTTATATAAAATTAGTTATAAGATAAAACCGATACACGATTAGATATGTGTTTTGAAAAAATTGAGAGAGCGGTTAAAGGATTTGGAGTACGTATCATATCACTGTTTAGAATATTATTATTGGCAGTATACAATAGGCACTAACGCATGTACAAGCGTTATGTAATTTAGTTGGTAGTTATTTTATTTTAAATAAATAATCCATTTGAAAAGTAAATTTTGATTGTGTATTTAAGAGACAATTTCGTAAACTATATAATTTTTTGTCAGACAAATATATGTAACTATTTTAAAAATATATACGCGTAAAGGAGGAAAACATTTTCAAAGTTAAAAGCTTTAAGAGCATTCATAAAAATTAATTTTATTATATATAGAAATGTTATCCATGACGTATACACAGGAATGAATATTATGTACTTTCTAAACCAATAACGAACGACAGGTCCATTATGAATTTCGCACAAAAGGAATGTTCGATCAAAAGTGAGAGAGCATTTCAATTACATTTTATGAATTTAAATAACGCCAGTGCTTTAATTCCTTATTCAAAACTTCCACGACTAATACCCTAAACCGATTTGCACAATTCTCTCATTCAAGCGCTCGGCGCGCGGCTCGTGAATATGAAAAAAAAAAGATTGAATCGCAAAGAATTTCGAACGAGCCAATTAGAAGCAATATCACTCAAAAGAATGGGGAAGCGGCGCAGTGTCAGGAGCAGCAAAAGAAGTTAGCGGAGCAAGAGAGAGAGGGGAAACAAAGGGGAACGAGCGCGGAGAAAAGGCGCGGCAAAGGGAATACGAGAAGAGAATGGGATTTCGCGCGCGCGCGCTGGCGATATTGTACATCAGCGCGGGCGCGAGCAATGAAAGAAATGACGATGCATAAGTAAACGCGTGCGAGTGCGCGGGCGGAAGGGAAAATCGAAAGAGAGTGAGAGAGACGGGGGGAAACGAAGAGGTAAACCCGAGAGACAAGCGAAACGCCGTCGGCGGGGGGCGGATATAAATAAACGACAGGATGCAGACAGAAAAGACTCGTTGAATGCTCTATTAGCATGTGAGAATGATATAATGATGAGAGAGAAAGAGAGAGAGAGACGTGGGCGACGACAATAGAAATCATTTTAGTTGCTGTTACGAGAATTGCAGCGTCGGCTGCTTAGGCTGGCCGAAATTAATTTATTGGTGGAGTGTGCTGAAGTATATACGTTTGGTTTTCACGAGTAAACATGTTCAATATGCGATCATATGGCTAAGTATTGGGCGTCAATCTTACGATGGTTATTAAAATGATATAGTTTTTTAGCAATACTTAAATTTTTGAATGATATTGCGAATGCTCGTAATAAGGCTTCTTCTATACTTATCTTCGCGAGCGCTTCCGCGCTTTTTGATATCTGCGTAAATGAATACATATAGATATATTATTTATATTTTTTTTAAATAGTAGGGTAATATTTTCTTGCCAATGATTCCAACATTATTTTAAATGCCAAAGAATTTATTTTTAGCGTGAATGAATTTTCAAACATTATTCCTTCCTAATTATTACTCCAGTGCAGCTATAATGTACCTTTCATTTTGGAGAGCAGACTTATATCAGTATATGTAAGGTGATACATATAAAAAGTTTATAAAAAAGAATATATTTAAAACTTTCATAACAAAAGTGTTTCGCAGCACAGCCTTTCGTGAACTCAATTTTAAAACCATATTACCTTTGACTCTCATTCCTCATAATACTCAACGTCGGTCATTCAACGAAAAAAAAAACTTACCGCAACAAAGGCAAAGCAAAACGCGTATTAAACAAGGAAATTCAACAAAACAGTTATCGAGCACCAGCCAGCTAGAACACGATACGATCAAAGCCAAACGATGCGCTGCTGCGTCTGCCTCTGGATTATAAGCGAAGAAAAGGGCCGGATAGTTCGCGCTATTGAACCGCGCATACATATAATAGTCATAATAATCGTTTCGCGTATTACAGGCCGCTCGATGATTCTAACCCTCGCTCTTTGCTCTTCGCATCCCTTTCAGCATACACACACACCCACACACACATTTGCGGCTTCTCCTTCCGTTGACATCGACGATCGAATGAACGATTGTGGGTATGCGTGTGTATCTTCGATCCTCGGTGAGCCTCAATAGAGTATATTCAGCATTTTTTCCGAGTTCCGCTCGAAAGTCCGCCCGACGATGGGGCAAAAGATGTCTGAGACAAAGGGAGCGTTGTTGCGACGCGTATAAGCTGATTGCCTTTTGTGCCGTGTTTATGAAACGGCAGGGATCTGCTGTATTCTTGAAGCTGTATACATGGGATTTCGTGCATTCACGATTATGATTTTTTTATTGAGTTGTGTAGAAGCGTAATCGCTCGCGTGTAGAACAGTAGTGGCGGATTGCTATTGTTGGAAATGTATATATGTATCATTAGAAATATTGTTCAGATATTCTTTGGCATATTACTCTGTTACACGGAGAGAAAGAAATCAGTAAAAATTACTATACTGTCAAGTAACGCTGACACAGACCTGAAAATCCAAAATTTTTACAAAATTTTTGCCAATTTTTACTAGACTTTTTGTAAATTTTAATCTAATAAAAATTGCCAAAAAGTTTGGTAAAAAATTTGGATTTTCAGCTCTGTGTGAGCGTTACTTGACAGCATAGTAATTTTTACTGGTTTCTTTCTCTCCGTGTACATAAATTGACGTAAAGTAATGAATGTGTTTCTTTTTCAAAGAAAAAAAATTATTGTACAATATTTATCCTTTTCTTCCTGCGTTAATTTAAGACACTACTTATATTATATAAGTTATACACTTCAAAGGCTTTGATATAAAATTATTATAACATAATATAATTATTACAATGTTGTCTTGCACTTTGCACAAATAGTAATATTTTTATGTGTCAAAATACTTACAGTAGAAATCAAAAGATTAAATGTAAACGAAAAATTCGCAAAAAATTTATAATATATATGCTTCAATATGTAATACTCGAAACAACCGCGTATTATGAAATAAATTTTCCAGCTCAACGCCTCAACCCCCAACGCGTCATCTTCATCCGATAAACCCACCCATCAGCTTCAACGACGCTGCCAAGCGCACACATTTAACAACAGTGCGACTAAAGAATCCTCCACTCACCCACCACCCAAGCAAAACAACACACGAGACACGACACCCTCCACCCCCGGAGAATCATCTGCCACACACCATTGACCCGGCGATCCCTTTCTCCAATGACACACACACACACAGAGAGACACTCACCGACGAGGCTCGTCATCAGCGTGCTGACGCGTGTATATATATACACTTCACACACTCGAGGCGCCTCCTGAAAAGGCCGAAACTTACCACGTGCTACACACACCCCTTTGCCGGCTCACCTTTATCGCGTGCACGCACGCATGCGATGATGAATACTCGTCTTTCGCCCGCCCGCGTAATTGCGTTTCTCTCTTTGTGCCGGGCGCGTCGCCGAGGTGAAATCCGATAGGCGTGATGATGTGTGCGGGGCTGCTTTGCGCTGCACGCAGGTGCAGCCTCTTTCTTTCACTCTCTACTCGCGCGAGGGTGCATACATTGACGCTTTCCCGAGGTAGCGTCGTCGTCCTTCGGTTGTTAGCGACGCGGGGACTGTATATATAGGTACGTCACAAGTGTCGCTACGGCCGGTGTCTTTTCAACGCCGCGCGTGGTGTAGGTTGCGGGTACAAGTGCGGCTTTGACGCGCGGCCCGTGAGTTTTGAGGAAGAGGAGGAGAAAGTGTTCCAGTGACTTGTAGAGGCCGCGGTGTGTGAATAATGCAGCTGCCGGGAAGATGACGATGATGATGATGATGGTGATGGGGGAAGGAAGGAAGTTGTTGGGGTTGACTTTTGCATGTCGTGTCTGATGTAGATGGTGAAATTGTTTTGTATAGGGTTGGCGAGATGTAGAAATCGATTTCTTTGAGATTCTGGTTTTCTGTGTTGAACTACACAAATGGATTATACCTCTTCATTAAATTTTCTTATATTCTTTTTATTTATTTATTATAACTGTAATATACATTTATTATGTTTCACGGGAAATGTAAGACTCTCATAAATATTTACTCCGTATTTCATATTGTTTTGTGCATTTTTCCGTGTAAGCTGGTGGACAATTTTGACTATAACGATAAATTATGACATTGACATACAAAATTTAATCTTTTTCAGTGTTTTTAAATAAGATAAATATTTCAACTACAACAAACCATGGTCTCAATTATAATTGTAGTGCTTAAGCTAGTCATATACAGTTTGTAAATCAACGTAGCCACCTACTCCACACATCTATTCTGCGCTATACACAAAATCGAAAACCTCTTATTATACATACGACGATTATAAAATTTCCAGCACCAGCCTCTATACTTATATACTACACCACTTATATTTATCGACCACACACCCTGGCAGAAAATTAACCATAATATATAAATTGACCATAATATGGTTAATTTTCTACCAGGGCACTCGCTCACTCAACTCCGCACAATTTTTCTTGACCGAAACGTCGATTTCGCCCATCACGGAGGCGATGTTTGCTCTGATACACCAGGTCAAACAGAGACCAGACACACGCGGAGGAGAGGAAAAGTGTGCGCCCGCGGTGGCGCATGATAATTCTGGGCTTAGTTTTAGGGCTATTCGGAAAGCCATTTGCGCGCCAGGGAAGGGGAGAAAGAAGGGCCGTCTGTGTGCTATACTCAGCAGGATCAACACGCGCCAATTAATACCGGCTCGCTTGTAATTTCGTGACTTCGTTATAGGCATAGAAGCGCCTCGGCGATGGGGGTTTCGGTTATATAGTGAAAAAGTAATAAGAGATGGATTTTGAAGGCGGAGGGGTTCACTGTATATCGAAGTGAATTGATTGGGTTGGAGTGAGGAATTGGTGGATATTCAGGAATTGAGAAATTATAATTTTAGATTAATAATGTAGTGGATTACTGGTTAGGTATTTGTCTGAATTAAGTATACAATTACTAATTGGTTATCAATTAGTTTTATTTTTACTTCAGGAAAAAAAAAATGTGTGTTCGATTCTACTTCACACAGTTGATTTAACTTGGAAATCGGTAGAATTAAGAAAAAGAAAAAGTAGAATCTCCATTTTAAAATATACAGTTTAACTTATTCTTATTGTAAATCAAGTAAAACATACTTTTTTTTCTATTTCAATTTAACATTCTCTCTCATCTTCCTAAAACAGTTGACTTCGCTAGTGCAAATAATTTAGATAAGCATGATTTTTTCCCCTGTAGGTATAAATATTTTATAAATATCCTAATTTCGAAAAATATTTATCTAAATTTATATAATTGCAATCTTAATCAACCTAACATTTAAATAAACAACAACTTTTGGCCAACACCCCAAACCACAACATATAAAAATCAAGAATTAATCTATCTACCACAATCGACGAGCCATTATCCTAAAGTGGCCAATGACCAACCACGCGTCAAATCGCAAAACAATCGCGTGCCACCGGGGCGAACAATAACGCCGCGAGGAAGCAAAACAATCGTCACGCCTGTCCGACCACACTTCACACACCCCGCGTGCGCGCGCCTCGAGCGTAAAACGAAGTCTCTCCTCTCTCTCTCTCTCTCTTTCGGATACAAAAGAAACGGGGCGACACACGCGGCGAGAATTGCCGTGGCCAGTGGCCGGAATAATCACACGCGCGTATATAGATGTGTGTACGTGTGTTATCGCGGCGAAAATTGCCCCGAGGCGAGACGACGAGGGCGAGCAAGAGACAGCCGTTTTGCGTCGAGGCGGGGTAGCTACGTGTGTGTATAGACGGGTCCCTGCATCTCCCCATGTTAGTAACGTCGTTATACCTATACATATGCGTTAACTCGATCATGCTGGGATGTGTGTATGTGTGGGTGGGGGAGAGAGACTGTCCGACACAGGCGAGAAGAGAGATAATGTACGGACCGGAGTGCAGATGGCTTGATGCTTTTTCGTGGATGGTGACACGCTGATGTTGTAGACTGCGCCGTCTCGATTGTTTTCCTAATGCGAAAGTTAGTTGTGGTGGTGGTGCGATCGTAGTATCCTTTTGCGGCTTGTAAGTTTGTGATCGGTGTGGATATATTTATTGTGGACGATGCACTTATTTGTCTACGGGCATGTTGAGTTGCAGAAATAATTCTTACGAGTTTACGAATTCAAAAATTGTACTGAAAGAAGAAAATATTGTTTGTAGAACTTTTCTAAAACTATATGACTGAATCAAATTTTTTTTTTTTTATTTTATATTATTGTACTGTATTACTGCATTATTTATTCGACAACGTAATTGGAATGAAATTCCGCTCATTCATCGACATTTGAAGATAAGCCTAAAGTAAAAATGTTACAAATATATTACCAAAAACAATTCAAAGCTTCATCGATAATCTTCTTATTCACACAAAAGCTCATCAATACCGCATAAAATTATCGACGAATCACACACACCCATGCCTTCGACCATTATCAAAAACCACGTTCATCCCCACACTTAAACCAATTATAAATCTAACAAACACATACAAACACGACGTGCATTTGAAGGCGCGTTCGCACATAGATCGCGAACTGTCCGCGCCACCGGCAGATCCGCTATCCGGAATTTATCGTCGTTCGATTGTGTGTGTGTGTACGCGCCTCGCACACTTATATAATATATAACGCGTGCTCGTGACGTGGGCCGTCCGGATATCGCACCCCACGATTTATCGGTCTTTGATAGCCCCGGGGCGCGTTGGGGCAATCCTGCAGTGCCGAGCTTCATGAGGCGAAAAGCGATCGCTATAATTGGACGCTTTCATGTACGGCTCGGGTCTATTCAGTATAATACAGGCAGGGATTGCGCGGGGGGAGACTTTGATAGTGTTTATTAATTCTTTGTGGTGGCGTGGGTGGTTGGCGGTGTGTAGGGAGGGACGTTGTGGGAGGAGTTTTTCTGCGGTTGATGAGATTTTTTAGAAAGGTTGGCTCTCGATTTTGAAGAATGTAAGTGTAGTATTGAATTTATTGGTTTTAAACTGTACGAGGGGCTACTCACTTGAGACAATGGTGTGGAAGTGATTGCAAAAGTGAATCGATTTCATGACGATTTCAAATGATTTCAAGAATCACAATGAAA
>JAPYZP010000612.1:0-23439 GCA_030522985.1 Torymus sinensis | reverse complement strand
GATTTTTCCCAAATCCACGAAATTCTTCAAATTTTGGTAATTTTTCGCCATTTTCAAATTCACGTAACTTTGCGCCAAATTGACCAATTTTAACGATCTGTAGCTTAAATTAAAGCTCTTTTCTTCTACTTTAATCTCTTTTTTGCGGAATTTGGTTTGGCCTCTTCAATAGCTCATCAATGACAACTTTTCACCAATACTAAAAACGGCTGAAAAAATGTGGGCCGAGATCGATTTCTATGGTACACTACTTTTTTCGAATATTATATGTCCCTTAGAACCAGAAAAACCTTGTCTCAGAAATGTAGCTCAAAAATTTTTTTTTTTTTGGGTTGGTGGTCGCTCTAACTGAATGTTATTTGTAGATTTCCTCATATATATATACCTAAAAAGAAAATAACCATGTAAAGAAACTTTCCAGCTTTCTTTGCAACCGAAAAGGATATACTTACCATAAAATTTCAATAACCTCTATTCCACGTCTAGTGCTGAGTAGTACCCAACAATTACCAATTTCCTTCGAAAAACTATATACAAACTTTTAAGTCCTCGCCAATTCGCAACGTAAACAAATAACCTCACCTTCTCCGCAAAAAAAAAACCTCTTACTTACTTCAACAGCAGCAGCGCGATCAGAGGCAGCGGAAAACCGATGCTTGGAAACTCGGCCGATGCTATCGCTCTCGCGAGATGCGGCGTATATCTTAGTATACGTATATACATATAACCGTGAGAAAAACTTGCGCAATGGTCAGACGTTATATGTACGTGCGCGCACGTTCCATTCGCCGAGGAGAGGAGAGCGAGAGTTCGATGATCGGGTTCTACGTCTATATAGGATATACTTAGGACTCGATCCCATTTTAGATAATATGTGGAAGCGATCGATTTGTAGCCGATTCCGGTCTACTGTTTTAATTAACTTTTCAAAGAAATTTAATGGAGATTCTTTCGATGGAGTTTATCAAGTTACTTTGGGTATTGCACCATTATCTGAGTAACATATCAGTTCATATTTCAAAATTAATGGTTCTTCTCCTTGAAAAATAGGCTGAAATAACAGCTGCTTGAAATTTGATCGACGATTCGTCAAAATCACACCTGATTTCACTTCCGAGAAATTGACTGACCAACGGTTTTTGGCTACTTAAAGATTGTTGTATTTTATACACTATATAAGCAGATATATATTTACATTTTTATTGTACACATAAAGAAAAATGTTTTTATCGCGGACATCCAAAAGTGTAATTATATTTGCGATATAAATCTAAACACACATTCAGCATTAATAAAGTTTGTTAAATAATTTGGTGTACCCGAAAGTCCCAATTATTTTTTTGAACTTTGTTTTTCAACACTATATAAACATAATTCGTTTTAAAAAAATTATACAACCATTTGATTAAAATCACTCACCTACATTTTTCCTCAACCCAATTAAAAACAAATCACCATTAGGTATAGTCTCCACGCGTAGATTTTCACCGTTACTTAAGATAGGTACTCCATTATACCGACTAAACGTCATTGGTCATTGTACTTGTTTTCCCTACCGACCTCATATAGCATCAGCTGACTGTCATAACAACGCGATCCCCGTTTAAACACCCAACAAACTGTATTATATCCCCGGATCCCCCTATTACACACGTTCCGCGCCATCTAGCGTGGGCTACTCACCTGCACGCCGCTACCGGCCTGACGCCACTTAGTCAGCATTCAGCATTGTTAGTTATTATAGCATGAGCCGCCTAGGTTAAGTCGTCCCGCTGTACACACGCGCATTTGCATTTTGTTTTGCTCGTTCTCTCCGTCTCCTCGGCAAACACTGAAGGTAAGCGTGCGTGCGCACGCGTTAATTATGTAAGCCCAAGAAATTTTCGCGGTATAGGTTCAAGGCTATACTGATCGAAAGCGAGAGTGTGCGAGATACTTGCACGCACACAGTGTATACACACTCGACTCTCCCTGTGTAAGTGACACGTACGTTTGCCTGTGCATGCTTATGATTAGTGATTCGAGTGGGCATTTGATCTTGATTTGGATGGTAGATAAGGAGAGAGATTGTTATTTTGTGTGCTTTGCAGGGGGATGACCAGCCATATCTTTGGACTCGGTCTGGGCCTCTTTGTGATACTTACACTGTGGATATCCGCTGGACTGATTTTCCTGGTTTCACTAAGGATAGAAAAGAGGATTGGTGCTGTGGCTTTGGCTGTCGCTGCTATCATCACTGTGATACTGGTCAGTGTACCTCGTGCTCCCCAGCATCCAGTCGTGCAAGAGAACAAGGTAGGCTGGCCGCTGATATAGATAAGAATTGTGAAATACAAAATGTGTTGGGGAATCGGTAAATAGCCTATAGTTTGAAATCAGAGGCTGAACTCAAGGCACATTATTCAAATTAATCTTTTGATGATGAGTTTTATGTTATAAATTGTCATATTGATATGCGGAGTGGATGTATTTTCAGTCTGTCATTGAGTTTGCACTGAATCACACATGACTCAGAAATATTTTTAAATTCATTTGCTTACATGGCTTACCTACTGAGAGTTCCATTAAAATAATCTTTCTTACATCTCTATTAATAGTGTAAGGAACTATCAAAAGAATTCCAATTTGCATAATTCAATTTTTCCTGTACTTGATGAATAAAAAGGTATGGGATGAAAAGAACACTGATTCTTACCTTGTATTAATTGTTTTTTTAAATATTCATTTAGTTTAATAATTTCTAGTTTTCTGAAGTATCTTATAAATAAAAAAGTGTTTATTTTCTTTAAATCTGTTATTTTTAATTAAAATATCAGTGTTGATCAATTTATTAATTAGAATATGGTAAAATTTTTGTCCTATTCTTTAAATGAGTATTTTACTGTATGTTGAAAATGAATATCTCTATTATCTTAAATATCAACATTCTATAAATAGAATGCAAATGTTGGCAAAAATACAAAAAAAAAACATTAGTATTCCTTGCAAAGTGAATAAACAAATAGATACTTATCTTGGTTTTTAATAAGTATTTTCAATCACTAACTATAATATAACGTATTTTTTATTTTCAGCCTTATGACCACTTCTTTATTTGGCGCATGATACTTTTGATCCTGCTGGCAGCTTCATCTGTAATTGGATTCATAGGTTACATTAAGTTTGGACTTATGGACATTGCCAGACCTCAAAGAATTAGAAATTGGGTTCTGTAAACCATCTCACAAAATCACTTACAGCCTTTATAAATATTATACTCATAGTCTGCTTAAGAGTATAGCCTTATAGTGTTTAAGTAAATAATAGACTCCAAAGATTATACTTTGAAAATGTTGTCCACTGTGAGAAATGTGATTCAAAGTTCCTGCAGAGGAATTTCGTTGCTGAGCCGCAGCAACAAGAAGTTTGACATAAATGATAATACAGAATTTGTCACGAAAGTCATGAATAGTCCAGTTCCAGTGATAGTGAATTTTCATGCTGAATGGTGCGATCCATGTAAAATCCTCACACCAAAGTTGGAGGAGTTGATTGGACCAATGGATGATCTTAATCTTGCTATAGTTAATGTGGAATTGAATCCTGAGTTAGTTCACACATTTGAAGTGAAAGCTGTGCCTGCTGTTATTGCTGTATCTAATGGTTTAGTAGTAGATAAATTTATTGGTCTGGTTGATACTGATATGATTGATAACTTGATAAAAAAGTTAACAGACATTACACCACCAAAACTAGACAATGCAAGTAAATAATGATAAAGAAACACTTATTAGCAGCTGAGACTGTAAATACATATATATGTAAATTACTTAGCAAAAGAAAATTTTATAAAATTTCCACTACATTAAAAAAATTTAAGTCTTTCAATGAAATTTCGTCTTGGCAGTGATATTACAAAGAGGTATTTTCGTACCTCGCAATTAATTATGTCGGTAAATGAGTGTTCAGCTTGCCTGTATTTAGAAAAATGTCATGCTTGTGTTAATGTTTTATTCTCTTTGCTTTTGGCAAAGTCATGACCCATACAGGTCGTTTACTCAATAACTTAACGATTGATATTTCAGAACTGTGCGTGACTCTGAAATATGCTAACTTTTACAGTTTGTGTTTTTTTAACGATTTTATTGTTGCTACATTTTTTTAATTTACTCATATAAGTACTCAGTGTATGTTGTTTATTTTGACAGATCATGTTATCCAAACTGTATACACAAATGTAGTAACTGGTGCTGCGAATGCCTTTATTGCGCCTAAAAATAAGACTAAAACTATATCACATAACATAGCAATTACATAGTGCAATGTAAATGAATGAAAATATGTGGCAGAAAAATAAATAATAAGATTTCTTTTTTTGTAAAAAAGTAACGTGTCTTTATTTATCATCAATATTCTTCATAATAGTAACTTTTATAGTTAACCCTTTGATAGATTTCTCTGAATAATATACTATCGCACTATCTGCAGTGATACATAACGTATGTAATTACAAAATCGATTATTACCTTAAGTAATTATTTTATACAAGTTACAATGATACACGCCATCGTCATGCGCGTAACTATAAAACGAACGACTCACTTTTTTCTCATTCGCAGTTTCTTTTTCTTTATATACTCTCCTGCTGATTTGTTTTATTTATATACTCGCTACGAGCACCAAAACTTTTGCGTCAACGTTCTCAATTGAATCATTGCATACAGGTCACCTGAAATACATCGGTGAACACACGTTTGATTTTGAAACTCTAGTCCCGGTAAAATCTTGCTATAATGAACGAGGAATGTCGAAGAGTTGAAACAAGTGGCAGTGAGAAAGTTAGCAAAAAGCATGTAAGTATATATATATGTATATCAGTAGAACATCATTACTTCAAAGTATACAAACATAGTAGTTTTGATTAAAAACATTACAGAATAGCTTATTCTTACGATAAAAATTACGCTTATAACGATCAGTCGAAAAATTGAAATATGCATAAATTTGGAAACTCAAAAGTTTTGGTGCAAACCTCTCGCTCTCACACTCACATTATTAGTATTTATTATTTTTTTTGTTCGTCATACGTTAAATTAGAAAGACTAGCACTGAACTGCACAGCTGGATCCGAAGAAAAGAGAGAGAGAACACGTCCAACTACGCAATCCTCTCGCCTCGCACGACAGTAATAATAATAGTAATAATAATAATAATCTCTTCGATACGCCGCCGGCCGAGAATGAAGAAGAAACATAACAATTTTACATCTTCTCTCGGTATGTAGTAGTACCGTTTCGATCGTTGGCACAGAAACATCAGCAGGGGGGTTTAATCTTGAATTCGATGAGACAACGTTAACTCTGCTTTGATTCGGAGAGATAGCATAGATAGAGCGAAACCTTGGTATATATATATAGGTAAATATGTGACACGCAAACAGGACCTAATGCGCACCGATTTCGTTGATTTACAAAAATTTCCTTGGTATTTCTTTACAAAAGGTATGTGAGTATGGAGTTTGTGAAAAATTACATTTTCCATCAGAAAATTGATAAAAAGGCTGATCTCTGATGATTATTATTGTTGTGCTGTTCCGTAGCTCGGTTACTTATACGGGATCAAGTTCTGCTTCTATTTGGGTATGATGAGGTTGTCAAGCGATTGCACAAGGTTTAGTGTAGAACGAATTTATGTACAGGTTTTGAAGATTCTATTATGGAGCTGGTTTAAGTACAACATACTCAACAGATCCGGAATAATGTAGAACTTTGTATACGTCGTGCATTATAACATATGCATAATTATAAAATGATAACGGGAACCGGCGAAATTTCTTACAAACCTGTAAAACAGAATTTACACGTACAAGAACTCATGAGTAATAATTTTTGTTTTCGACAGCATCGACTCAACTTTTAATAAATTCTCGAAAAAAAAAAAACTTGATTTCTATATAATTACATATGATCTCATACATATATAACTTATATATCACAACGACAAATTTCATATATATATATAATTGTATACAATATAAATTACATGATTCCCTTGCGGATTCACCCCCCGCCCCCTTTATTTTAAAATACATACGCGCGTGCCCCCCTCCCCCCCTCCGCCGACAAAAAACGCAAAGTGCGATAGTTTATATCCTCCCCGATTGTTTTTTATACAAATAAACGAACGTGCGCAGATCGATATTAACCAGCTTCGCGACGATGAAAAAGGAGTCAAGCGATTATCGTTAGGCTTTCCTCAGACGAGATTGAAACAAGTTTGCTTTCTTTTAATGTTTACATATATATATAATCAATTATACTTTTTTTCTCCACCTCCGTTTAAATCATCCAGCGAGTCAGACTTTACTGTTCTCTTGGCAGCGAGCAGTACAAGTACATGTGTGTCAGCAGTTTAAAAGACTAGCTAGTATATATATAGTAATAATATATATATATATTTTTTTTTTCATCAGTCAGGTGTCAAGTTATATACTTTGTACACCGTCATATAAGGCCATGTTGTGACTTACCGCTGGCTGTGTGTGTGTGTGTGTACGTGTATGTATGTCTGCGTGTTTGATGTTTCCTATCGACTCGTCAATCGAACGACTTTTGCTTTTTATTTTTCCCTTTTTCTCGGTAACTAACGTTTTCAGTACAAATACGAGTTTTTGTCTTTGTTATCTATGATAGAAAGCGAATCGTTAATATCGACATTTGAAATTTTTGTTTTTTCAGTACAACCTGTCCTGCCTCTTCATCTTCTCCATTCATTCTTTCTTAATCTATTTACAAAGGATAACCGCGTGTTTCTCGCTACATTACTCGCATTACAACTGAATCGAAGTATATTCATAATATCTATATATACTCAACAAAGTAGATTTTCGGCTTTTTATAAAAAGCGTAGACTAAAGTTAAACCGATAACGAATCAGACGTGCGTATCTTTCCTTAAGACTTCAACAGAAACTGCCGATCTTACTGTTTGAGCCGAGCCTTCGCGTATTCACAAAAAAAAAAGAAAAAAACGGAAAACGAATAAATAGAAAGTAACGAAAGATGCTCGTATCGGGCGATAATAATCATTCCTAAAAGAAATGCACAACAGTAATATTACTATTCAACGTCTGTTAAAAATCAGCGTACGCGTGTGTGTATGTGTGACTAAGATGCGAATCATGAAAAAAAAGTCATACAAGTTATAACCGTGTGCGTCAGAGGAGCCCGAAAAAACAGTGTCCCTATACAAGCTCGTGAGAGCAGCAGTTTCGTTAAGTATCGATTACAATGAGTTTCGCGACACAACTTTATATCCTAGCGTATTTTTTTTCTGTACAACCAATTCCGTTTTCTTTTTCACATAATATATAGATGCTCAAAACGAATTGTCATCTTTCTCTCATTCCGCATTGAAAAAGCACCGATATGTCTTGCTGCATTGTTATTATTATCGCTCTATATGATACAGGTTTTATCTCTTGCCTCGAGTAATGCCTTAACCGTTACGATGGATTTGTTTTTTTCTCATGTTTACCTCGTAATTATTATTATTATTATATATCTCTATCTACAGATTGATAGCGTTATTTAAGTCGTTTTAAAAAAAGTAACAAAAGTATAGAAAATCGCGGTTATATATTCGGTATTATTTACAATGTGTCTTATTTCTTTCCTCTCATCATTATCATCATTTGTCTTTCGCCTATGTGTCATTCGTTGCCCCTTAATAATAACATTATAATTCCCACGATTGCGCGGAAAATGCGAGCAACCAATGCCCCTGGAATAAACGCCCGGTCTTCCTTTCGCGTATATATCGTCAATCCACGATGGCCATCGCTAATAGGAATTGTCTTATGTTACACTTAGGTAGTTTATATGATACAAGATTTTGGTGCTCGCAATGATCGATCGTGGCAAGAAAAAAGTTCTTAAATGCTCATCGATTACTCACAGTAACGACTATAGTTATAATGCGCAGTTATTGGCATTTCCGATTTGTCTCTTTCTGTCTGATTATAACAGAAATGACTTCGATTAAACTTTCTTCGTTATATACGTTTGTCGGCTAATGGAAAAGTGCTCTCAAAAGTCTTTTTTTCATTATTTAGAGTAACAATTTACAAGTGAATTTAACTAAATTCGTTTAATTGATTATATTTAATTAACTATCCATAAAAATTTGCTACTAATAATAAACTAGATTTAAACAAAATTTCACTAAAATTATATAATTTATCAAACGAAGAAGACTTTTCCATTAGATATCATAGAACAAAAAAAAAAAAAAAGAAAAAAGGAAAAATTTCTAACCAGCTAATTATAGCCGAATAACTAAAGATAAGACCGAAGAGTGAACACAGGTTTCTAGCTGACATTTGGTAAATTTCAAATTCTTACCGAAATCTAGAAGCTATACAAGTCGTAGTCTTTTTTTTATCACATACTCGCGTGACTCTATTCAAATTCATAAGTTATTATACAATTCACATTAAATAAAATCGAGATACAGAAATTATATTGATTTTCAAATCATCAATGGATGATAATCTTCTTTTCGATTTTGAAATCAATATAACGTCTTTTACAAACATTAGTATTTAACTTTTAAATATTTTGTTTTATACAAAATTTTTAAATTAAATTAAAAGTAATCTTCTAAAAATTACAAAGGAATCGTAAAATACTATTTTCCTGCAAAGTTAATTGACAGTTTACATCAGATTAGCAAAATTAATAAGAACAAACGTTAAAAAATTGAATTGCAGTTATTTACATTACTGTGCTATCGTAATCTCAGTATATTGATTGATTAATTGATTGATTGACTTACTAATGCATCATCGATCATCTCATTTTTAATCCATATACTGATAACTGTTTGAAGCTTTAAAAAATTATCATAACATAATTAGTATCTGCAATAGATTAGCAACATATTCTTCAACACTGAATAGCCGTTGATCAACAAATTTCCACGACCGATTAAAATGGAAAAAAAAATTTAACCAATGTACAGCTTTATAACCATTGAAATCTTGTGAATCTTCATCACAGCATTCAAACTATATTTATCTCGTACAACTACCACTTGCACCCTGCAACTTAATGTAATACTTTGGCTCGAGTGCACCCCAAACCCGTATTCACTCCTCGGCTGTGCAACGCAACCCTAGACCTCGGCGCCAAGATCGCGCACACCCTGCTCGGCAATTGGCACGTACTTGTCGTCGATCTTGACGAGCAGGATGACCTTGTCAACGTGCGAGCGACGATTCGGATCGCGATGATTGGGCGACCAGCGGTGAACGACGCAGCCCTCCATACCGCGCTCCGGTACCCAGTGCTGCCAGCCCGAGCGACCGCCCATCTGGCGCATCCTCTCGTCCGGCCAGATGACGTCGATACGACGGCCCAGGTTTATCGCGTCGTACACGTGGTTTGGATCCATTATCTAAGGGTAAAGATTAATTTCCTTTTGTAGTTTATTGGATAGATTAATAACTTGGCAATAATCATAATAATATCAAATAAACTAAAAAATAAGTCTCATACAATGAAATTTTAATCAATTTTAGAAATATCTAACTTTTAATAAATTCATGTAAGATCTTCTTGTAAAACATGTAAAATCGGACTAATACTAGCTAATAAATTATGAGAAAAATCAATTAAAATAGAAATATTCTGAATTTTCGAAAATCAATCATCTATAAACCAGTTTCTTGCGTTACAATTGCAAGAATGATACGTCTAACTTTTGAATACTCTTATCAGAACACGATTCTCCTATATATACATATTTCATGTACAAACACTCACGCGAACTCTTTGGAGCACCTCCTCCTTATCCATTTTAGCGCTGAAGCTCGTCTCGCTCTTAGACTCGTTCTTAATGTCAGTGCTGCTGAGGAGACCAGCGAGGCTGGCGAGAGTGGAGCTCGTCGGCTTGCCCATGGAGGCGAGCGAGCCCCGACAGTTGCCACCAACTGAGCTCGTATTCGCGCGTCCGAGAGAACCCCGGCCTGTCGAACCGCCGATCTGACAGCCGGACTCCATCGATTGAGAGCCTGATGTGTTGTGGCCCGACTGACTGTAACCTGTAAATTTAATTTTTAATTTAATTTAATGGGTTATATAGGAAAGTGATTGGTTTTGATTAATTTTTGAATGATGTTATGGAGTAAGTAGTCGAAATGATCTTTTGTGAGTCTGATAAATTATTGAAAAATCTATCTGAATAACAGATTTATTAGTATTAAAAAATTCGACTTACTGACCAATACAGTGATACGTGAATAAATTAAAAAAAAAGTGTTCTTATGGAAGGATAAGATTGTTATTTACCTGAGTGAATGTTATAGGTGGTCATGGCATACACTCCGTCATTTCCAAAACCACCATCGTCATGCGAGCCCGTTCCGCCGGATGAACATCCCTGTCCGCATCTTCTTCTTACCCTGTTAAAAAAAAGTTGGTACAAGCATTAAACACTTTGTACATTTTCCCCTTCATTTATTTGAAATAAATAAAACGCAATAGATACTCGTCAGCGAAAAAATAAATAAGAAAGTCAACGGTTTGCTAAAGCTACTAGGACACCACATGTTCAAAAAAATACTGAAGAAAAAAAAAGTAATAAGGATGAATAGTACCTTCGCCAAACTTTGAGCACGTTATTCTTAATGGCACTGAGGCTGAGCGGTCCGCCAACGATGGAGCAGAGCTGCTCGTTCGTCTCGGCGTAGCTGGTCGTCAGAGGCGAGACGTAAATCGGGTAACCGATAGGCTGGTCGCACGAGCTGTTGATTATGTTGCGTAGCGCCTGTTTCGCGTTTTGGATGGAACCTCGTTCTGGGTTGCGATTGCGCAGGTATACCTAAAGTATTGGTCGATATTAAAATAGGGATTTTAGGGTAAATTTGATCTTGAAGTAGGTATGAAATACGCACCAGTTCTTGTTGCTGACCGGCCCAGAGACCGCGAACGCATTCGCGATTCATCTTTATCACACGGAAGCTTAGGAAGCGTTTATTTAACATTATCACTTTGTATTCGTCTATGCCATCGTCCAAAACATGCCTGAAAATCCAACGACACCAGATTAAATTCCCATATTCATTTTACCACACATTACTTATATTCCTCGTCAGTACCCACCTCAGTGCCAAAAGGCTAGGCGCGCCGCTGAGTATCGCATTCCGCCATAGCGGATCAGCCTCATGGCTAATCACGAGGTTGCGATCGTGATGGTCAATAGCCTCGTAGAGGGCGAGCGCCTCCTCGTAGGTGTCGGGACTCATGAAGTGGTCCTGGTGGAGCTTCAGGGCCATGCGCACGCCTTTGGCAACGACGCTGCGCAGCAGATCCACGTCGTGCAGGACCCACTCGTCGCGTACAGACGTTATACGAAAATCACCTAATGAGACAAGGAGATTTTTGCTTAGTAGAGGACTGAATAAGTATTAGGCTGGGTTGTGGAAAGGGAGAATTCTTACCTTTAAAAAGAGCATGTAAACCGTAGAGAAAAAATTCTACGCTAGACACGGTATTGTGAGAGGCAGCGCCAAGGACGCGCCTTCCCAACAGACTAAGAGCTAAACAGAGTGATACAAGGCACGAGTCTCGGGATTTCTCCAAATTCTGTAACGAAAACGTTGCCTAATTATTTTTCAAGTTTCTGCAAGAATAATTGCAGGCTTAATTTAAAGCAATCGGTACCTTATCTTGCTTGGCAGCGCAAAATTGTATCCAGTCTAGGTAAACATTGCAGAAGCTGCTCCGCGTTATGCCGCTAGCCCGGAAGTCAAAGTCCTCGTCGATGTTCATGTTGAAGACGGGATCGAGATCGACAAAATTCTTTTCTAAAGTCTGCTCCAGGGCGTCGACGATCTCCTGGTTCTCCAGCCACTGCTTCAACTTCGGCGACTTCACCGCGTAGAAAATTATACTTTTCACGTAATACGTAACGAGGACCTTGCGGAAGTCGAAGACCTGGAGCATCGAACCCGCCGAGTTGTCCGATATCGAGTAACCCTCGAGGACGTACTTAGCGCTGGCTACCTCCCAGGCTAACCAACGTTGACTGAAAGTAATATATTTAGTTTTGTTTTTATATTCATCTCAATTTTGCTATAAAAATGTAGGAAAACGTACAAATGCGATACGTGAAACTTATATAACCCGACAAAAACCAATACATACCTAAACGCCGCATTCACACTTAACACATGCGAAAAATGTCCCATCTCGCAGCAGCAGCAATTATCGTTATCCTCAATTCCCTCAGAAATAGCCTCAACCTCCCTCTGCTGGCAGTACGTGCCACGGAACTCCAAGCCTCTCAGCTGAAACGTGACGAGACCGTTGCCCAGTTGGATGACGTGCACGAGGCAGTTGAGGTACTCCGAGGCGAGGAGGAAACAGTCGCCCTGCTCGACGGTGCCCCAGCGGCCAAGAGCCAGGTCGCCATAGAGGCTGTGCTGCAGCGAGCGTGTCAGCTGTTCGTAGAAGATTGAGTTCAGGTTGTTGTCGTCCGCGCCGAGGTTGCGCTCGAGGTGCAGCGACATCCGCGTATTCGAGTGGTCCACTCTGAGAGGAAGAAAAGAATTTTTATTTTATAAAAATTTTTAATTCAATAAGAACGATTTTCCATCGATAAAAAGCATATCCCTCACCGTCTTGTCTTGTAATCTCTTTCCCAGAACTTCACCGGCCTCACATACGAACTGATAAAAATCGCGCTTCCGAGTAGCGGATTCAGCGGTGTGCTCAGAATCGCGGATATCCCCGCCTGGAGAAACAGCATCGCCGAGTGCGGCACACTGAACGGCTGGGCGAACGCGTGGAAAGCGCTGCCCCAGGTGATCTGCCAGGGCGCGATGTAGGTGACGATGAAGCGTATTTTGAGCAGGAGCTCGTTCACCTTGGCGAAGATGATAGCGGTGACGAAGTAGTCGACGAGAAAGCTCTCGCTGCGCTCGCGGAAGTCCATGCGAAACAGGAGTACGGCGAAGACGAGCACGAGATAGCGCGTCGACGAGTCCGAGTAGGCTGAGCGGAGAGATTTGAGGCCGCAGATGACGATTATGAGGGCGCCAACGCTCGGCCCGTACTTGGCTGAAATCTTGCCTGAAGACTCGGTTAGCGCGCCTAGGAAGACCAAAGGGTAGAGGACGTTGCGTTCGAAGAAGCAGAGGTAGACGTAGATTTTTTCGAACCACATTATCTTCACGGGCTCGCGTACTGTTGGGAAAATATATTGAAGCGTTAGTTTTTTAAGTGATAACTACTAGATTTCTTATAGATTAACAAATTATGTCATTTTATGGTTTCTTGTATTTCTAAAAAATATTATAATAAGCTTTAAAAACTATTTTTTGCTTATTAAATACTTTTATTAAGCAACTTTAATGATAGAAAAAACTTAAATAAACATTCGTAAGTAATGTATTGAAAATAATTTTTCGATATGTTGAAAAAACGCAAAGATGCTAATGAAACCCTATTAGTTAAGTTATCGATCATTTACTACACATTCAGCCAGTTCTTACCTTCAAACTGTGCATGTTCGAAGCTACGCAACACTGGCCTAGCCAGACACAGCCAGGGCAGCTGTTTCCTCAGCTGGGGCATAATGTAATGTAGTAGTAATCCCAATATTCCCGTAAATGTCCACAGTACGGGATTGATCTCGGGTTGGAGGGCAGTGAACACCGTCGACGAGTGTATGGCGAAAGACAGTATCCCAATAACCGAGCAGGCGATTATGTCGTTCTTCAGTCGAGCTTTCACCGTGGAGCGGAGCTTCTGGGGCAGAGGGTCAAATAGTTCCGAGTCTGATGCTTGCTCGCCCACGACGATCTTCATGTCCTTCTTCTTCGAGGAAGATTTTGTTTTGGGTGGCTTTGAGGGCGGATTGTTGGTCGGTTTGGGTTTGGGGTTGGGCCTCGCGGTCGATGTTTCACGTCTGGTTGTGTTCTCGATCACTTGGACTTGCTTCTCTTCCAGGTAGACCTCTGGAGGCCACAGGTTCGTTTTTACTATGTCCCATATTACGGTTGGATCCGATGACGACCTGAAAGGTAGAATAGAATAGTGTTACTTTCGTTTTATTGATTGTTGTAATGTCGAGTATGAAAAAGATGATTGAAAAGACTGTAATATATATTTACATTGTTATTTCTAAGAAAGGTGCCACTTTTCGAATATTCAAAATTTTAATATGAGCTCAGCACAAATAAAATATAATAAAATTCTTATTATTAAATAAAAACTACATGTAAGTTTCGACAAATTACTAAAACGATGTACTTTTATTATTCTAATCATTAATTTATAAATTATTAACCAGATTCCTGTACTAGAATATTTACATCGTAGCACGTAACTGAAAAATAAATAAAAAAATAAGACAATTACCTGCTAAGATGATACGAAACAGCAACTAGCAACCCAGCAAATATCGAGAACAGTATATGCTGCGACGACTTAGGCTCCATCAGCGCCCCATATGCGAACCCGTACAACGACACCACTGTGATAACACTACGACAGAGGCAGTAAATGGACGACACTAGGCTGGTTGTGGCATTGCCGCCGAATAGATGAATGTCCACGTGCTCGCAGAGATACATAAGGAAGGTGTTGATCTGGGGAAAGAGTCCGAGCGAGAAGACGATGGGAAAGCAGAGCAGGAAGATGAGCATAACGTTGCGCGTCTGTACCATGACGTTGTAGTCGAGGATCGGCAGGCCGTATACCCGGAAATCCGAGCCCTTAAAGTTCTTCAGCGAGGCCTCGAGGATCAGAATTAGGCTCGTGCACAGGATGAAGTAGATTGGCCTGGAATACGCGAAATTACGTTATGTTTTGTAGCTTAAAATACACTTACGCCGCTGAACTTTATTTTTCTGAGCCCCTTCACGTACTCTGCTTTATTAAAAAGACATCTACAATATGCGGAGCTCACCTTGAAAAAACGACGATCCTGTTGAACCCATGCGTGGGCGACGCCGCGTCAGGCTGCACGGACTTCAGCAGGGAATACTGGCAGCCAGCCGTGACGAAGCAGAATAGAAACGCAAAAATATCCCTGTAAAATCCCTGCTGCAGTATGAGCAAGCCCAACCCAGCTACGGCCACTGCTAGTAACGTCGCCAGGATCGTCTCGATGATCGAGAGGTTGCGATCGAGGAGGGCCAGGAGAGATAGCCGATCGAAGCGCACTTTGACGTGCGGCAGTCGACCAATTTTCCACTTGTAGTAGTGTCGCGTGGGTTTGGCTTTGGCGTGGCTTGGCTCATCGATGCCCATCAGCTCGTTGATGAAACGGTTCCACGAGACGCAGAGGTTTTCCTGGTGCATTGTTGGCATTACCGGCATCGCTATCACCGGCATTTGCTGCTGTGGGAATGAGAGAGTTATTTGGTTTGATTAGAGATACTGGATGAATTTACTGTTATAGTTGTACATATTTAAGTGTAAGTTTATTTATGGTTTTTATGCAGTTTTATTACGTTTTGCATGATTTGAGAAAATATTTTCCATTTATAATATAAAAAGAAATTTCCGGAGATTCCATGATTAAAAAAATTCAACCATAATTAAAATAGAAAAATTATAAAATTGACATTATTACTTCAAAAGAATATTCAACTGAATCAAGCTAAAATGAGATTCTGTAAAATCAATTTGTCAAATAAGAAAATCATGATAGCATTAATGAATCACCTGCATGCCAGATGGATCGACGGGTCCGCCATTCGCCGCATTCGCCGAGTCCAGGTTCCCCAGAAGACTCTGCAACCTGCGATTCCTCTCCGCAAGCGAGTCCGTCAGCAGATTCCTGAACGGATGCTGCCTCTGGCCGCCCTCCCCAGTGGACCCTGGCCCGCCACTACCAACAGCAGCAGCAACTCCAGCGTTCGCAGCCGACGACGAAGCAGCAGCCGCCGCCGCAGCGGCGACGATGGCACCGGCGTTAGGCACTGGCATGGGCAGCACTGGGAGCTTCGATTGGCTGCTACCGACGATGGTGACGTTGTTAGGCACCTGCTGGACTGTTCCCGTGGCCATGATGATACCGCCGCTCGTGTTGTTGTTGTCGCCGCCGGCGAGGAGGACCGGCGAGGAGAGCCGCGGTGGTGTGAGCACTGTTGGCGCATCGATTGTTAATGTTATAGATGATGGTTTGGTTGAGGAATGAGGGGTTAAGCGAAGCGAAAGGAATTCGTGAAATCAAGCTAGTTATACTGCTGATCGCAATTGAAAGATTTCTACGAATTGTAATAAAATAACGGGGGCTTTTCTCTGTAAATTTTTTGACCCATAGAAAATTTTTTTGCATAAGCTAATTAAATTGTTGAACAGCAATATTTCAAGTGTTGTCAGTTTATAGATTTGAAAGTTCACTTTGAATTTTATGTACAAATGTTTTCTCTTACAATAATGAATTTTATACAAAAAGTGTATTATTCCACACAAAATGAATATGAAACAATACGGACAATAACAATCAACCACAACGTAAAATGTACAATAAAATACGCACCGGCAGAATTCAACGACAAACTGCTGCAGCTGTTGCTCGACACGTCGGGCAGCCCCGGCAGATCGTAATTCGGGTCGTAATACAAATTCTGTTGGGTAAAATGCTGCCTCAACGTATTTAGTAGCTTCTCGTTCTGATCGGGTGGCAGGACACGCGCCGCCGCCGCAGCGAAGGCCGTTGCCGCGATAGCATCCGGTGTCTGGGGTCGTCCAGAGCCAGCGGCCGCGGCTGCAGCTGACGCGGCGGCGGATTTCTCATCGAACGTGTAGGCGAGCCACTGGCCGCTCCCGTCGCGGAAGTAGTGCACCGAGTCCTCCGGCGTCTCCGGGTTCGTTCTTATGTGACAGAGGAAGCGCGTCAGCGTGATCACCTCCTGATCTTGTGGCTAAAAGGGATGAAAAAGCGGATTTTAGTGCGGTTGTAATATAAAATACAGTAATGTCTGTATAAATACTGAACAAATACTGAATTGTGAAATTAAAATATAGTGTTAGAGTTAAGAGTATTAAAAAAACCTGAATGATCTTACACATGTGTTTATTAATTGTAAACACGATGAAAAAGATAAATAAAGAGATAAATAATAAAATCCTTTAGAATCCAAATTTTTTTAGATTTCTTTAGTCCAGAAATTTATACCACTTCTTTAATTACTCGCACAAATCTTAATTTAAAAAAAAACCCTTATCTCACCGTGTGGGACGGATTATTGCCGCGTGGCCTGCGCCTCGTCCGGCCGGTCGACCTTTGTAGCCGCCTGTACGACCTGAGATTACGAATGTCGTTCGGTGCCCTTGTCAGTCTGAGGTCGGCCATTGTGCTGGACTGGCTGGGCAGATCCGCGCCCGCTGGCCTATTCGATTGGCTCATGAGGGCGGATATCAGAGGGGGCGGCACGACCGGCCGCAGTAGTGTGCTCAGCTCGTTGTTCGAGCCGCCGCCTACGTCTGTCGGTGGCTGCATGTAGCGGAAGCCTAGCCGGTTACGGTTTCTCGATTCGCTGGTGGAAGTGAAAATGGTGGATTAATTGAGTTCTTCAGTAATAATTTTCTGCGATGCAGTAATTTTGGTAATTTATAAAAAAAAGAATGAAAATTATTCAATGCCAAGTTTATGGATAAAATTTCCACGTAAATATCACCGCTTACAACTAATTGTGATCAAGAAACCTACTGTATCTCTATTTTAAATTTAAATTTTATATTTAGCCTTCAAAGGAATAATTACTGAGATCCGCGGGGGCCGGGTCCAGCAGCGTTAACGGACCTTTCACGTCTCTCCCTACTGCTGGCTGAGGGCCTTTTGTGCTTGGGCCTCGTGGGATGATGACTGTTGCCACTGCCACTGGCCACCTCCACGATAGACATCGACGGTGTGGCAATCTGTTCGCTCGCTGACGCCACCACGGCAACCGCGTTCTCCGCATTGTTGATGTTATTGTTGTTGTTCGCTGTGGTGCTGCTGCTGTTGAGCCGAGCGCGACTTTGCTTGGGTATGGCGCCCTGCTGCCGCTTATTGTCGATCTCCGTCGTCGTCGACAGTAGCTTGCGTTTCACCTCGTTCTCCAGGCTCAGGGTCGTCGTGCTCGAGGAGCCCGAGTCCGGCTCCTTGCTCGGCATATCTGGAATTATGGGAAATAAGTGATATATTTGTCGTACAAGGGTTAGAAGGATGAGAGTATTTACAAGGTGCAATAAGGTGATGAAAGGTGTCTTTTAAGTTTCGGAGGTAATTATTACTCTTTGTAAATAAAATAGTGGAATGCTGACCTACTAGGAGAGTCGAAAAATTAAGTTGTCACTATGCGGTAATTCGCTGTCACGATAATGATATTGCATTTTTCATTCATATTCATAACGAAGAAAAAGTGATTATTCACTGAAGACGCAGATTTTTTTAATTAATAAGAATTAACAAATGACTTTCTACTATTTTATTTTTAGATGGTAAGTATGAGTAAATGAAGAGTAGGGTATTTGCAGTGAAAAAAATACATAAGTTTGTTGGGACTTGGGATCATATAAAATTACCAATCAACATGAATGTCTGTGATCAGAAAATGTAAAATTTTGGAATGGCAATTCAAGTGCTGTTGTGGCTCAAATGCATCAACTACTAGGTTTTTAAAACTGGTAGTTTAATGTATGCAATCAGGATTTATACGAACGTGAATAAAACTTTTAACGATTCGTCAGGTGAGACAGGTATATGCTCGCTAATTTACTCATTCACTATATAGTCAACATAAACATTTCTTTTTTAAAACCAATTTTGTACAGTGATTTTTGATGAATTTTTCGGTGATGCTTTGATCTCATTCGTTTTATCTACATGTATACGATTACTTGTAGAGGAAAACTACCAACTTACAATCTGTACTAGCTGTCTGTATACTATCGGACGCATCTGTATCGTCAGATTTCTGCGAAGTCCATAGTACTGGCAGCATTAATTCAAAATGTTTATAACCTTCTTTTGCATCTTGCATTCTTAATTATTCATATTCTTTATTTCAAATTTAAATTGCAAATAAGCAATAAATAATACCAGTGAAGGAAAAGGTATAACAGCAAGAATACTTTTTTCATTTATTGGTACATTTCATTGTAAATGAATGCAGAAAGTATCTCACTTTTATTGGTCCATGGCTCGCCTTCGCCGTTTTCGAAGAGCCAGTCAATGCCAACGATGCTGCCCGAATTGACCGGATCCTCTGATTGTTTGCTTGACTTCTCCTTCCTTTTTTCTTTACGCCTCTCACCGTCCGACAAGTCCCAACTACTTTGACTAGTATTGCTAAATCTCCGCTTCGTCGTGGGCTTTGGCTCCTCCAGCAAGGCGTCCCGCGAATTCGCAGAATCGTTATCAACAGTCGTATCTACAATGTACCTGCAATGAAAAAGCATACATTTAGTAATTTGTGCGTTGAAGTGAAAATAGCCGATAGAGCGAACCTTAAAAATCTATCGTCGTTTTCTTTTCGTGTGAGTAGCGGACTGTAAGAGTCCTGAAGATTATAACGTCCGGAGGTTTCAGTGGGAATCTGCTCATCGCTTTGTTCGGCTATCGGGTGCACGATTTCCGATTCCCAACTAAGGTACGGCAGCAGTTGCAGCTGATTACGCTTTAAAGTATTCTGGGGCAAAACCTGGAGCATGGAAGCAGTATGTTAATAGGTACATAAGTTAGAAATATCGCTCGTATATTTTATGAGAAACAGCATCGAACCTTTTTGGAGTTTATTGTTTCTAAACTTTGAGGATGCAAAGGTAAATTATTGTCATCCGTCGGATTGGCAATTTTACTTGACGCTCTGATAGTCTCGAGGCTCTGCGGATGAACGAGCTGCTGATGCGGCATTTTAGAAATGACCTTTAATAAAATAAACAAATGAGTAAGGGATGATGATTTTGCATAGATAAAGATATTGAAGGCAAGACCTCGATCATTACTCACTTCGAGAGACTGAGGATGAGATGGAATCTTGTTCTTGTCCGCATCCTCCTTCTTCGACATTATCGATATGATCTCGAGACTTTGCGGATGGTCATTCATCAACTGAGCCTCCATGGGTATAGAATTCGAATTCAGCCTTCTCACACTCTGATTATACTTCCAGTATTGGAAGTCGTCCGGCTGCTCCAGCTCTAGCGAGCTGGTCTGCTTTATCTGACTCTCCGAGCCCGTCTTCCCCAGATTATTCGACTTGGAGTATCGCGTTCTCGACGCGTCCTCTGACGCATGCCTGCAAAACTTTCTCGACATAGAACGGCCCTTACCTGTCGAAAAAAAATGTTTCGTAAGAATTTATTGACAAGGAAAAATACAAATGTTTGAAAGATTTAAAAAAATATACCATAAGCTCTATTGATGAATTGTTGTTCGTGGTCTTGCTCCGATACCAACTCAGCTTCGTGTACATTTATACTAGTAACGATTGGCTTGTTAAGTTGTGCAGCTTCTTCAGAACTCTCGGAACTATTTTTTCGATGTATTTCAACCTTTAAGTCTATTGTCGAGTTCGGCTTGTCTCTTGTATAATCCGATGTTATACTATCAGCATCAGCATTCTGTGTGTTAGGCTCGATATACGAATTTCGAGACGAACACTCTACAGGTGGAGTATCTGTTTTCCCTGCACAAATAACAATAATAAATATGCTAATCATCAAAAATAAATCATGCATTACATACCATTTAAAACTTGAAGTTCAATTCCAAGAAAATCTTGGTCCTGTGTCTGTTCCCTTCGTTTAGCTCGCAGAGTATCCCTCTTTTTCTCACTCTCCAATTTCTGTTGGCTGACATTCTGATTGGGTTCCTCCAAGCACTCAGTTGTATCGTAAACGCAGTGAAGCGCATGGTTAATACATTTGATTGTGCCAAATAAAACAACTATAGTTGAGCAGTAGGCTAGCCACACATATAATGTTGGTGGAAAATACTAAAATTTAAAAGAATGAACTTTATTGACCTATGAATTGAGAGTAATAACATTTATTGTTATTTAATGCTAATTCTGTTTGATTCTATCTCTCCTTTTAGATTACAGAAGCTACTTCAAAGATTAAAACTGAATGAATCATCCTATGAATCACAAATTTTTTCATTAGATCTGTTTATTACTATGTACATTTCTCAATTTGTAGCAATAAAAATTGTACAGATTTTAAAAGTTGTATAAACAAAATGTTATATAAAAATAGAGTACTGAATTTTCTTAATCAACATAAGGAAAAAATAAAGGAATAATTATAAAAGAAATTACAAATTTATCATTCTAAATGCTTTGAAACTGACTTAAAAAAAAAAAAGAAAATATATGATTAAATTGCAAACTAGCAATAATGAATAATTAACTCCTGAATGCACAATGATCTCTTTATTATTCACAACTGAACTTTTTATCACGTAAATTCTTAAATCGACTCCAAGGTAAAAGCACTCTACAAGCAAAAGCAATCAAATACTGAATATTCATAAGTACTCTAAAGATCTCTGACAACATTGCAGGCACTCACTAAGTAGATGGTGAAAGGCAGGCAGAGCAGAAAGAGCCAAACGTAGAGGTGAAACGTATTGGAGAAGACATCCAGATGGGGGTCATAGAACCAGCCTCCCGTGAGACTTGCCCAGACGCCCTGGCGCAGAATCTCCAGCGTTTGCGAACCCATGCCAGCTTCCGCTTTCCCGCCACCACCTCACCATGTTCCCATGTTTGTGCCTTGACTTGCGCGCTCACTCCTACTTCCCTCAGCACTTATCGACACTTGGCACCGCACAGTTCTTTTTCACTGTCTCTCTGGAAAACAAAGCACAGGCACTTAGCAGCAGATTCCTGGCAACTGCTAGATACAGAACCATGCCTGATGGTTTTATCATTAAATTATAAAGGTTGATGGACTCTTCTACTCAAAAAGCACAGACTCACACGCACACTGACTCATGCACACAGAACTAGTTGAAACTCACAAAGACTCTCTCTTTATCTCCTTTCTCCCGAAATTCACACTGCTCCAAAAACACACTTCAGCACAGTTCTCACAGCAACAAGGCTGCTGCTGCTGCAACAGTATACACACATGAACCTGTGCTCTCTCTCTCTCTTCTCACCATATCATCGCGCACTACCACCACAGCACTCGCGGGGTCGCGGGTCTTCTTCTTCATCACATCGCAGGGGCGGGAGGAGGAGGTGGACGACAACGAGGAAAGAAGGATCGAGCCCTCCGAATAATCTCACAATCGCTCATCGCCCTGCGTACATTGTATATATATATATATATATCTTATGACGAGAAGACGATCGTGATGTCTCTCCAATCCTCTCCTCTCCTGCACACACACGCGGACGCGCGCGCTCGCTGTATTTTATATATATATATATACACATATGCAGAAGAACACTGTACGAGCGAAAGAGAGAGAGAAAAAACTGCGTGGCCTTACTCTGAATATCTCGGTCCTCAAGTTCGCTGCTGCTGCTGCTGCTGCTCGACGACGAAGACGACGGCGCTCATGATGCTGCGACGGCGACGTTCTCCGTGTGTGCGCGACGTCGATCAGTAGGCTGCTACTGTAAAAATGTCAACGACGTCTCGCTGATGATGATGATAATAACGCTCGCGGCGGGACGACGACGACATCGCGCGCGCGACGGACGGACGACGGCCATGCAGTGCTGTATATATGTATGTGCACTCGCACTGTGATATGTGTCTCGTCTGGTCTCGACGACTGGAGAGAGAGAGGATATATAATAGGTATGTGTATAAAGGCGATGCTGCCTGTGGGTAACGTAGGCCGCCGCAGCTGATGAGGTAGGTCGTAGATACTGCTCGCGAAAAGTATGTTGTTTTGCGCGCGCGAATGGTGAATTGGTGACCGACGAGAGCAGTATATATATACGATAAGTACCTATAGTAACGTACTTTTCAAAATGTAAATATAAGTTCTTATATAGGAGGTACCTCATATATATGAGTACAGTATAATATAGGTGCGGCGGATAAGGGAGCGAGTCGTTTAATTTGAAATGACCGTTGGATTGTTGTCGGTATTTGTTGGGGTGTTTTTATACTTGGATTTGGTGTGATATTCGATATAAGAATTATTTTGCAATAAAAAGATGATTTTTCGTTTAATATTGTTCTCTTACGTATAGCATGTATGTGAATAGCATCATTTATAGAGAATTAGCGTTACACGTTACTAAATACCGCTGTAATAATGTTAAACTATACTAGCGCAAGATCACGCTCGCTTCGCGCGCATTATTTTTATTTGCTATACATATTTCTAATTTTACATTTGCTAAATAATTAAAAATAATTAATAATTAATAATTTGCTAAATAAGTTTCAACTTTTTATTTTTTAATTAATGCTTATATTAATTCTTATATTTG